>OX463764.1:16486015-16514752 GCA_949825005.1 Gasteruption jaculator | reverse complement strand
CAAAACGCAAAAAACCGCGGTATTTTCGTGCTCTTCAAAACCCTGACAATGTATGGTAGCCGTTTAAACATCTTTAAAAGGCCACCAAACATTGATAGAGTTTTTAAACGTTTGAACGTTAAAGACATTTAAACTTTTAAAAGGCTATCATACATTGTAGCCTTTGAAAATCCTAGCCTTTTAAACGTTTAAACGTCTTTAACGATTACCATACATTGTCAGGGTTTTGAAGAGCACGAAAATACCGCGGTTTTTTGCGTTTTGTTCGGCAATTGTTTATCAACGGTAGCAGTAGCTGTTTAACCGTGGCATCGCAAAGTCGAAATTATTGAGACGAATTAAACGGCTACTATCTTTGCTGGTATTCGCTGTATTGCGAATATCGTGGGGGCGTATTGCGCTGAGGAGTTTAGCTTTCGAGCTATTTGGAATACCTTTTCGTGTGTTTTGTGAGTCGTGTATTGTGCCGTGTGTTTTGGTGTTGTGTTGTGTGTGTTTGTGTTGTATAGTGAAAATATCAAGAAAATTTGAAACGGGAGAACCAGGACCAAAAGATGGATCGGGAATTTACATTTTCGGAATTAGCCGATATTCACCTGTGCTACGGTAATGCAGACTGTAATGCTTTAGAAGCACGACGAATTTACAGTGCCAAGTTTCCCAATAGGAGATTGCCGGATAGGAAGACTTTTCAACGCGTAGACCAACGACTACGGGAGACCGGGATGGCAAATCCAAAAAGAGTCGGAGGACGAGACCAGAGGAATCCAGACCTGGAAGAAAGAGTATTGGACCAAATCGCACAAAATCCGTCCAGCAGTACGAGGCAAATTGCAGCCGTGGAAGGAGCTAGCCACAGTACTGTTTGGAGAATCCTGAAAGAAAGGAAAATGCACCCGTATCATTATCAGCGGGTGCAAGAACTACAACAGGGCGACTTGGAAAGACGGAGGGACTTCTGTAGGTGGATGCTGCGAAAAATGCAAGAAAATGAGAGTTTCTTCTCTTGCATTTTATTCACGGACGAGGCAGCTTTTAATAGACGTGGGGTGACAAATTTTCACAACTCCCATGTCTGGGCAGATGAAAATCCCCACGCGCTCCTGGAAATTAATACCCAGTACCAATTTTCAATTAATATTTGGGCAGGAATTGTAGGGAGTGAAATAGTAGGACCTGTTACACTCCCAAATCGTTTAAATGGAGCTGGGTACTTGGAATTTCTACAGGAGAAATTGCCGGAAGTTTTAGAAGATGTTCCACTGCATCGAAGGCGAAACATGTGGTACATGCAGGACGGTGCACCACCACACTCGACGCTTGCAGTACGGAGGCATCTAAATTTGGTTTTCGAGAACCGGTGGATTGGAAGAGGAGGACCAGTACAATGGCCTGCCCGATCTCCAGATTTAAATCCGTTGGATTTCTTTTTCTGGGGAACCCTGAAAACATTGGTTTACTCGACGCCAGTTACCACTGTCAACGAGTTGGACCAAAGAATTACATTTTCAGCAGGTGTAATTCGAAATACTACTGGAGAATGGTGGACATTTCCAACATCTCCTTTGACGGGACAATTTGTTATTTGTGTTCTTTGTATTATTTGTGTTATTTGCGTTCTTTGTGTTATTTGTGTGTTATTTGTGTGTTATTTGTGTGTTATTTATTTGTGTTATTTATTAGTGTATTTATTTGTGTTATTTATTTGCGTTATTTATGTGTGTGCGTGAGAGTGTGAGGACATTTGTGTGAGAGACTTTTCGAGGGAAGCTCTCACAATTGGTATGTTTGTGGGCACTGTGAACACCCGGGACAATTAGGGTGCGTGATACACATGAACATTCGCGAAAAAGACAATGCGTTGTATGTGTATTTCGTTACTTAAACGGGTGTGCGTGCTTAATTGGAGAATTATAAAATATTAAACCATACCGAAAAAGATATTCACCCTCTTCACTCGAAAATCTCATAGGACGGGCATTCGACATGTCCTTGAGGATTTTCATGAGTAATTAGGTTGAATATTAAGCAACAGTTGTCATCGTTTGTCACGCGAAGAAATATTTCAGTTTCGCCAACGAGAGGTAAGTGTGCATTTCTTTCGGTACGGCCCTGAGCGCGGCTCCGCTGTAGCGTGGCTGTAGCCTACCGACTGTCACGGTGCGCAGAATTTGCCGTTCGACAGGCAAATCTTTAATTGTTAATAACTAATTAACGAAGCCTTAAACGCAAAATCGTTATTCCTCATTTTCGTTTTATTTTGCCCCAAAGAATCACCCCCTTCATTTTTGCCCAGGAGTGGCGAAACACCCTGTATAAACACACCGGTTCGGGTGGTTTCCTTGTAGGAAATGTATTAAAATAACTTTTTCTAATCCTTATAATGCCCCTAGCCCTTATAATTTTAATTTAAAAAAGTGATGCATCGCAAACATTTTTTGTTTTATGTTCATAATAAAAATTTAAGATAAAACGTTCTTTCAAAAATAATTAAAAAGATAATTTGAATTATGTAAGACAAGGTTTCTTAGAAGTGTTAACCAATATCTCGAACAACACGGTTGTAATGAACACTGAAGCAATTAATCGTGTTCTTCGGGGATTACCTGTATATTCAAAACCACCAACCTTTTAATGATAACGATTCAACGATGAATCTACAACTGTTGACGATACAAATGTCTTGTTTATATTTTCTTGAGCTCTTTTTGTCATCAAATGTCACTTAAACTTACTTCAACACATTGTTGATCGGCAATTTTTCTAAAAAATTACCTCATGTCACCGACGATTTGATAGCAAAAGAAGCGCATCACGAATTTACTCGTGGACGGTCGGCAATGTTTGACCACGAGACCACGAGTTAAAATGGGGAGATCTCCCCGATCGGTCGGACACCGACTTACTTCAAAATGGGAAGATATTCCTGATTGGTCGGCTAAGTGTTAAATGTTATTTCTTGACATTTTTAACGGTATTTTTTTATATCTTACAGTTTATTTTTTAGTATTTATAATCTTAACACCATTAAATTGATGGATTTTATTATATAATATTTTATTATATCTAATTCTTTTCTAATTTTTTCTTTTTTCTAATACACAATTCTAATGTGCGTTTCTTTAACTCCTTGGCCTATAACCATGACTGAGACTCGTGGTAAAAAATTTATGTCATATGTGTCATATTTGTACACTTTTAATACTGTTAACCAATTCGCTGCCAAGGACGAGTATACTCTTCTTCACCTTCTCTTCCACCACCACCACCTCCACCACCGAAAGGTGGCATCATTTCACGCGAAGCGACTTTAGTCGTCCGCAGCAACGAAAGGTGGTAACGTTTCACGCGGAGCGACTTTAGTTGTCCGCAGCAACGAAAGGTCGCATCGTTTCACGCGGAGCGACTTTAGTCGTCCGCAGCAACGAAAGGTGGCATCGTTTCACGCGGAGCGACTTTAGTCGTCCACAGCAGAAAAAGGGTTAAATGTTTTCGTCTATTTTACCGCTTTTAAAGCGATCCCGCCACTTTAACCGATTTTCAAATGTTTTCAAAATGGCTCTTTGGTTTCATGTACTCCTGATACTTTTTCTCAAATTTTCGTCTATTTTACCGCTTTTATTAAAGTGATCCCGCCACTTTAACCGGGATTCCCTCGTTTGAGGTTGGAGAAGACGGACGCGTGTTTGTCGTGCTGCGTACAAATTGCGAATTAAGTGAAGAATAAATTAACAGAATAAACCGAAAATTGTAGTATTTTAAGAGAGTGAGCTAGGGAAGTGAGAGATTTGCTCGTTTGGCGTTTTGGGTCACATCGGCCACCGTTTTGGAAATAAAAATTGTCTTGATTCTCTGAAGGTTAGTTTCCTCCAGAGAAACAAACATGGCGCCGCATGAGCCGCCGCCAGAAAACGTATGCCCGGGTGGAGGTGCGCGCGCACGGCTTTTCGGAGATCATACGGATAAACTCAAGTCGATAAGGCTGATAAATACGAAAACCGATCGCATGGATATGGAAGAAGAAAGCACTACCAGAAAAAGGCCCATGGGATACGAGCAGAAAGAAGAAGACCTACATAACAGGATGCAAAGAAGGAGAGAAAGAAAAGAAGAAACATCGAGAAGTCCGCCGAACAAAAGACCAGCCGCTGATAGCAGCAAAAGCACTATAGAGAATTCATATAAGACTGGAGAGAGAAATACCCCGAATAAAGAAAAGGACTTAGGAAAAGGAAAAATATTGGGAAATGTTAGAGTATCAGAACAAAAAGCCTGGAATGATATAGAAAAAGAAAATAACCAAGAAGAAAATGAGATAAGAGAAATTAATAAAACCAAAACAGATACACATAAAACGACCATAGGGGAAGATGATAAGGAAAGCTACAATAGAAAAGAAGTGACAGAAAAAATTACAATCATGCAATTTGAATTAAGAGGGAAAAATGTAACTTACAAAAAAAAGGCAAATCAAATAAAAATTTACAAAATACTTCAGAACTTCACCAAAGATTTCGAGGCGATACGTATGAGAGGAAAACGAACTGCGGAAATAACCGTTAAAGATCCAGACAGAGGAAAAATAATTTTTGAATTTTTAAGGAACAGACAAAAGGAAGAGTACAAAATAACAATACCAAGACGCACACAAGAGAGATGGGGAATATTGAATGATTGATTGATTAATTGATTGAAGAACTGATGGAAGAGATAAACCCTGGCCAAATCTATGGAGAAGATGAAGAAACGGGTGAGAACCGAGACAGGATTTGAATTGGTCGAAACAAACCTTATACTGGTAAAGTTCAAGGGAAGCAGTCTTCCTACCAAACTAATTATATTCGATGGGTACCTCAGTATAAATGTCGTACCTTTTGTCAAAAATATTAGACAGTGTTTCAACTGTCTCAAATACGGTCATATCAAAAAATGGTGTCGTTCAAAAGGAAAGAGATGCTTCAACTGTGGGGAAGACTTCCATGAGAATTGCAACAAAGAACCCAGATGTATGAACTGCGGTGGAAATCATGGATCCTTCAGCAGAAATTGTATAATTGCACAATTAGAACTGACTACAAACAAAATCATAGCTTACAAGATATCATACCAGGAAGCAAGGCAAATGGCGAGAGTTGAACTGGGATTAAATAACAGAGGATATGACGAAGAAACAAGTAATATTGACGTAGATGAAATAAACTTCCCCAAACTAGGACAAAGGAACAATAGAAAAATAAAAGTAGAAAAATGGGAATTTAAACTCATACCGAACTTTAAAAACGACTGGAAACAAATAAATAGAAGACACAGAACGGAACATCAACAAGTGAATAAGGAACAGACAAAGTACGAATGAAACAATAGGTTCGATATACTAAAAAGTTCTAGAGAAGATCCTGAAAGAGATGTAGAAGAAAGGGATAATAGAAAAAATAGACACGCAAGAAGACCTGAATAGAACAAAACGAAACCAGAACACATACCAATCAATCCTACTGAAAAAGACAACCCATTTTACCATACAGTGAATGAAACCAGCAAACAAGAAGAGGAGGACATATTACTCGAACAAATCATGGCAATGATCCTGGAAAAGGGCATAGAAGATAAACTATCAATCAGATTAGAAAACAGAAGAGCAAGTACAGCTAAGAATCGAGAAACTAACATACAAAACCACCACAACAAGCAGAAATACGAATCGGGGAAATGGGCGCCCGCTAACGGAAGAGCATACGAGAAACAAGATAATTCTGTCATCTTAGGTGAGAACTTCCCAAGGACCGATCAGGACCGGAATACTCCATCAACGTCACATCCTATGAAAACCCAAACGACAATCACCACTGTAGCAGAGATTCACAAACCAAAACATACTCCAACTATTATAAAGGTGGAAGATATTAAAGAAAACATTAAAATAATGGAACGGAACACAGAAAACCCTAAAAACTTAAATGAAATAAAAGAAGACAAAGAGATGAGACAGGAGCTGTTCATCAAAACAACAAAAACAGAAAAGAAGTCTGAAGTAGAGAACATCACCACACAATTTTACGAAGAAGAGCTCGAGCCAGCAGTGAGTCCAACTAGACAGTAGGATGGTGATTCACTGTCTTTCAAGTCACCGGAGACGGAAACTGACAGAGAATCAGATTAAAAAACTCTTAAACTACGTGTGCGAGCTAACAAGTGCAGAGTTGTTTTGTTGTGTCTTTTGTCTTGATTTTAGTTTTCATTTTTATTTTATCTGACTTTATTTTTTACCAAAAGATGTCTAAGAAAACACACGTTATAAAAAAGAACTTTAGTGTGAAATTAGAATTATGGAATGCTAGAAGCTTAGGGAACAAGATTGAAGAACTAAAAAATACGATGGACGAGTTTGACATTTTTTGCATCACAGAGACATGGCTAACCTTTTTACGCCGGGGTGGCCGATATATCGGCCAGTTAAGATTTTTTAGTACTTTGGCTAGAAAGTTCGTACACTAATGTTTTTAGCCATGCAGGAGATAAAAAATATACTAAAAAAAAATTAGCATCATCTTTGACCTTGAAAATAATCAGTTGAAGGTCAAAAAAATTTTTTTTTTTTTTTTGGCTTTCTACTTGGTATCCTTATGTTTTTTGGCCTTCTGAACACGGGAAAAATAATAAAAAAAATCTTGGAGTTGTTTTTGACCTTGAAAATAGCCATTTCAAGGTCAAAGCAACTATTTTTTCTATTTTTACGTTTTACTTGGTTTCCCTGGGTTTTTCAACTTGCTGAATACAGGAAAAATAATCAAAAAATTCTTGGAATTATTTTTGACCTTGAAAATAGCCATTTCAAGGTCAAAATTTTTTTTTCTTATACCGGCTTGTTACTTGGTATCCCGAAGTTTTTCGTCTTCGACTTTTACTTCATACTTGATTTAGAAAACGTTTAGGTCAATCTTTGATTCTAAAAGTAATCATTTGGACCTAACTACGTCACAATATGATTGTCAAATAATTGAAAAAATTTCTGATTTGTTTTTTGGCTTTCGCTCTTTGCGTCACCCAGGATCAACGAACGTGGACGTGGCGAAAATATGATCCCTTTGGGGTGCTTTTTTACTGTGAGTCCCCTTGCCACTCACTGGGGTGCTTTTTTACTGTGAGTCCCCTTGCCACTCACTGGGGTGCTTTTTTACTGTGAGTCCCCTTGCCACTCACTGGGGTGCTTTTTTACTGTGAGTCCCCTTGCCACTCACTGGGGTGCTTTTTTACTGTGAGTCCCCTTGCCACTCACTTGAAATAGATTACATTACGACAGTGTAGCTTGTGTGTGGTACTCTTCGAAGCACGGTACTATGCAGAGAGAGATATCACAAGTTTTGCATTTATAACTTGTTCGACGTCTAACGTTTCGTAAGTAACACACGTGGCATCTTTGACTTTTAGTCTGACCCGGGAAATGACGACCAGTCAATCGATTTGGATGGGAGATGTTGAGTCCTTGAGGGATAGTTTTAGCGGGATCGAGTTTGAGCAGTGCTCTGGCAACCTCCATACGAAATGATGGGAATGGAATATGTCCGTCATTTTTCATTTTGAACAAAGCATGAGCATTTGACAGACATAAATCTAGTAGGTGATAGAAAAGTTTGCGGTACCACTTCATAGTTTTACGAATCGTTTGAGATATAGACAACTGTCTATCGACGTTATCTACGCCGCCCATGTTTTGGTTATATTCAAGAACACAAGTAGGCTTTATGATGTCTTCGTTTGTTTGATAATTCTTTTTTCCAGTAGAACTGAATTGAACTTCGTGCACAGAACTAAGCATACGAACGCTGCGCTTATCCTCCCATTTCATTGCTACCCAAACATCATTGTGAGCAACTTGCACTTCACCTCGAGACAATTTATCTTCAAGCTTTGGCATTCCCTTTCTGTTCGCTTTTACTGTACCACACAATCCTGTTTCACGTTCGTGTAAAAATTCTGCCAGAGTGGGAGATGTATACCAATTGTCTACGTACATTACGTGACCTTTGAAAAAGTAGGGTTGCAAGAAGTGAGCGACGATATCGCCAGTTACACCTAAACCAAACTTGTCATAGTCAGTGGCTGCACCACAGTAAATAACGAAACCTAAAATAAAGCCAGTTTCGCAGTCGACTATTTCAAAAATCTTTATACCAAAACGACTTCTTTTCAATGGGATGAACTGCTTGAAACGAAGCCTTCCTTTCCACAACAACAGACTCTCATCTATGGATAGATTTTTGCCTGGAAAAAGAGCTTCTGCAAACTTAGCTTGTAGGTAGTTTATTACTGGCTGGATTTTTCGTAATGGATGATTTGCCATTTCTGCGTCATCATTTTCGTTATCATAAAAATGTAAATAACGCAAAATTTGATCGTACCTATCGCGAGTCATCGTTTGGCCAAAAATTGGAGTGAGCAGCATTGGATCTGTAGACCAATAACTTCTCAAATCACCTTTCTGTATATGGCCCATTAGAATCGAAAGACCAATAAACTTTTCAAATTCGTCTTCAGAAAGAGGATACCAAGCTTTCATATGAGAAGTTGTAGTTGCTTCTTTGTGATTTTGTGCTTCATACTGATTTGTTTCGTTTATGATCATTTGAACCAAATCAGCATCAAAGAAATATTTGAAATAATCCACTTCACGATCGCCTGAAAAAACAATATCAGGATTTATTTCTGCAGTACCTTCGAAATCCTTTACGGATGGATAAAAATGCGCATCATAATGAATTTGACTTCCGTCATAAATTTCTTCTTCTGATGAATCATCATCCACTTCTTCATCCTCTGATTGGTGTTCGTCCGGTTCGGACTCGCCACTACTCCAAGCTTTGTTTGTAGCCATTTTATCGAGATAAGCTAACAAATTCACAACAAATAATAAAACAAATTGAGACTTGTTTGAAATCAATAACTTCAATAAACAAAAAGGAAAACGAAATATATGTAAAGAAAAAAAGAAATAGGGGGTCAAGGCGTGTAGCAACCTCTCTACTCAGTATTTTATTTTTTTTTTCTGCCTTCAGAAAAATGTTTGTAAAGAAACTTTGAAACGACAGTAGCAAAAGTAACTCAACGAATTTTGTATTATTTTGAACCGAAAATTTCTAAAGTATGGATAACTTTAGGATTTTTCTTACTATTTTTCCTGTTTATAGCGTGTCAAAAGGTAAATGCGCAAAGTAGAAAATCAATTAGCTGAAAAATTTATATGGATCTATTTGACTTTTGAATAGTTAGTTTCAAAGTCAAAAATACCTATAAAAATTTTTATTCTATTTTTCTGTATTCAGTATGACAAAAAACTTCACGTTACGAAGTAGCAAGTCAAAATAGCAAAAAAAAATTTGTCCTTGAAATGTCTATTTTCAAGGTCAAAAATAATTTCAAGATTTTTTTATATTATTTTTCCCGTATTCAGAAAGTCAAAAAAACGTAGAAATATCAAGGAACAATCCGAAATAGAAAAAAAAATTTGACCTTGAAATAGCTGTTTTCAAGGTCAAAAACAATTTCAGAAATTTTCCGTTATTCTTCCTATATTTAGCACGTTGAAAAACCTAGGGAAACCCACAGAAACCAAGTAAAGCGTATAAATTACAAAAAAAAATTTTTGACCTTGAAATGGCTATTTTCAAGGTCAAAAACTATTCCAAGACTTTTTTGAGTATTTTTATCGAATTCAGCACATCGAAAAACATAAGGATACACCCTAATTTTTTTTTAAAAAGGTTTTTTCTTCAAATTGAAGTTGCTGCCGGGGATGGCCGATATATCGGCTACCTTACATGTGCCACATATATGGGTAGTTGACTGAAGATAAATAATGTTTTTTTTCTGCAAATCTATGTGTTTTATCAAAAATTGATTTTACACTTTTTCCCGGCGTTAAAAGGCTAAACAACTATGATCATGTAAAAATAAAGGGGTATGATGTTATAAGTAATGTAAACACAATGAAAAAAAAACTAACAGATGCTCAATTTCAGTTCCAGTCTCAGGTTTGGTAATATTATATAAAAACTATCTAAACTTAGAAATAGAAGATGAGTGGACGATAGAGGGAGTCTTCGAACTCCTAAAAGTTAGAATTAAGAACAAAAATGAGCAAGTTATTAAGAAAATAGCACTATCGTACAGGAACCCGACTCCAACAATATCAACAGGTACCTGGAATTTTATTATTGACAAAATAGGAATAGACAACGAAACGGTTTGGGTCGGTGACCTGAACGCTAAAAACAAAGCATGGAACTGCCCAATCAACTCGATGACTGGACTAAACCTGGAAAAATTATTAGACGAACGAGACCTAACAATTGTAAATGAAAATACCCATACTAGAATGGCTAACAATAGTAGACCATCGAATTTGGACCTAGTAATTGTCAATATAAATTCTCTAGAAAAAATCAGTGTAGCGGAAACGTTTATAGATCTGGGGTCAGATCATCAGATTCTGAATATCACCGTAGCGATAAGTAATGAAAACCTGAAAACATTCACTAACAAGCAAAAGACAACAAGACTATACAAAAAGGAAAAAATTGCGTGGGGGTTATTCAGGAACTGGCTGCTGGTAAAGGAAGAGAAAATAATGAAAGAAACATCCCGAGAACAAGATTTAAAGATCAAATATAATTTATGGGTAGAGTATATTATAAATGCGGTAAAAGTAGTCAACGAGGTAAAGGAAAAACAAAACAACAAAAAACTGAGGAAAGATAGAGGAGGGCATGACAAAATTAGGGAAGACGATGAGTATCGAAGACAAAATTCAGATAGGGAAGAAAAAAATGTCAAAGGAAATGAAAAGAGAAGGATTAGAAACTATTGGTGGGACAAAGAATGCGAAGAAGCGTGGGAAAACTGGAAAAATAGCTGTAAGAAATGGAGAAAGTCAGGGCTCATAGAAAACTTTTAGATAATGGATAACCTAAAAAGAAAATGGAATAAAATCAAAACAGAAAAAAAAACAAAAAGCATGGTTAGAATTTACCAATGAAATTACGAGAGAAAACAACGTAGCCAAAATCTGGGATAAAGTAAATTTAATTAAAAATGGGTTCATAAAGGAAAAAGGCAATATGAATAATACACGGTTCTTCACAGCACCCGTACCAGGCTTTTTTTTCAAGAATGGTGCATCGGAGCTTTCCGGGGAAAAAATTTGTATTATAAAACCACTAGTGAGCAATCGAATGGTGGCTCTCCCGATTCCCGGATAATCCGGGAATCGGGAGAAATCGAGATTAGCTCTGGAATTTAAAATGGGAACATATGTCAAATTTGATATCATTGGATAGAACTTTTGAAAAGAAACAAATTTTGTTTGAAACATTTTTTTATACCTGCTACCTTTTCAAATTTATGTTTAAAAAAACTCAAAGATGTTCGAATTGCCTCCCACCTTGGTCTAAACACATTTTGGACCTTCTTCTAACACTGTCGACAGCTGTCGTAGCACTCTTCATTTCTCAACGATCGGCATGCTGCCTCAATACGCTGGATCATATTTTCCCTTATCGTAGGATGCTCCTGGTAGAGGATGTCCTTGATGCGACCCCAGAAATAAAAATCAAGGGGTATCAAATTGTTTGAGCGAGGAGGCCATGCTACTGGTCCTGCTCTTCCAATCCAGCGATTAGGAAAAATTTGGCTTAATCTGCGCCTGGCCATCAGTGAAAAATCAACAGAACAACCATCCTGTTGGAATTGGGAGAAGGTCCCAAATGTGTTTTGACCAAGGTGGGAGGCGATTCGAACATCTTTGAGATTTTTTTAAACATAACTTTGAAACGGCAGCAGGTATAAAAAAAATGTTTCAAACAAAATTTGTTTCTTTTCAAAAGTTCTATCCAATGATATCAAATTCGACCCATGTTCCCATTTAAAATTCCAGAGCTAATCCCGGTTTCTCCCATTTCCCGGATTATCCGGGAATCTGGAGAGCCACCATTCGATTCCCCACTAGTGGTTTTATAATACAAATTTTTCCCCGGAAAGGTCTGATGTACCGTTCTTGAAAAAAAAGCCTGGTACGGGTGGTCTGAAGAACTCTGTATAGTAAGGAAAGAACTCGAAGATAAGGAAATAAAAAAAATCAGAACCGCAAACAAACATGTCAAAAACAACAAACTAGAGAGTAGAGAAGAAGGGGACTATCAGGATTTTCCCCTTTCAGAACGATGGAACAAAGAGATACATTTCAAAGAAGTCCTATGGGCCATTAGATCAAACAAAGAAAAGAAATCTGCTCCAGGCATTGACGGGGTAGACTATAAAATCTTAGCAGAATGTCCAATATTTATGATAGAAATTTTAACTGAAATAATCAATGAAACCTGGACAACAAACAAAATTCCATCGGACTGGAGGGAAGGACTGATATGTCTTCTTCCGAAACCAGGCAAGAAAGCATTAAGGCCGATCACACTAACCTCATGCATAGGAAAAATAGCAGAAAAAATCATTAATAATAGACTAACATTATGGGCAGAACAGATGACATAAAAACCAGCCTAAGAAAGAAGCACACGACCAGGGGCATCTTTTTAGATGTCAAGGGAGCATATGATAATGTAGACTTCGATATTTTAATAGAAATTTTAGAATTTATTAGATGCCCCAGGAGGATATTAAATTGGGTAAAGACATGGCTTAAAGACCGTAAAGTCACAATAAAAAGTGAATTTCAAGACAATATAAAAATAGAATGGAACAAGGGAGTCCCACAGGACTCTATTTTGAGTTCAACCCTGTTCAATATTTATATGACCGGCATCGCTGAAAAGGTAACAAACGACAAAACAACAATTTTACAATATGCGGACGATATTGCATTACTAGTCAAAACAGACAACCTAGAAGAAACCATAACCCTTGCAAAAATAACCATGGAAAATACAGATAGATTCCTCCAATCAAGAAAACTAATGTTAGCTCCAGAAAAAACGAATCTAGTTATCTTTAGTAATATTAGGAAAGAACTTGAAGGAGGAGTGGAGGTGGTCCTGAATGGAACTCGGTATAAATTAGAAGTACAAGAAGAAGCTAAATTTTTCGGAGTCATCTTTGACAGCCACCTAAACTTCAACCAACACACGGAATTAATAGAAGCAAGGGCAAAAAAGAGAATTAACGTTATTAGATATCTATGCAGAGGGACTAAAGGAGCTGACCAGTGGTGGGCCCTTAATATATACAAAGCACTTATAGCCAGTGTAATGGAATACGCTGCTCCGATATTCATAAAATATGAAACTGACCACACCAATAGGAATTTAGAAAAAATGAGGAAAATAGAATCCATGGCAATTAGAATTAACATGGGTTATAGAACCTCTACCCCGATTAATGTAATGAACTCAGAAACCGGAATAATAGGATTTAGAAATAGAAGCATACTCCTCTCAAAAAAATATTGGAATAAACAGTTAGAAAAAGATGATAACAACAGCATATCTCTTAAAAAACAATAGGTAACACCATTAATAGAGAAGACATAGAACAAGTAGAAAACTGGGGAAATAGGGGCAAAAGTCTAACGATAGCTGAATACAGTTTGAGTAAAGTATGGAAATACAGGGACATAATTTTAAAAAGAGATACAATCAATGAAAAAATCTTCATTTGGGATAAAATACTATCTAAAAAAATAGAGAGAGAAGAAAACTTCGTCCACGTAGACATTGATATAGGGAAAGACATAGACATAGGAGCCATCCCCAAAGAAAACATTAAATCAGCTATTGTACACAAACTCAAACTAGATAAAGAAAAGTCTATTATATACTACGCTGATGGATCAAAAAAAGAAAATAGTATAGCAAATGGGGCTGCATTTGTAAGAGAATCAGATACAGAACTTATATGTGAAGGACTATCGTTGTCCGAGGAAATGTCTATTTTTACTACTGAAGCAATAGCAATTTTCAAAGCCATAGAAGATAGCAACAGACTGGAGCAATATAAAAATATAATCATATGCTCAGATTCAAAATCCGTCCTTATGGCGGTAGATAGTGTAATGAACAGCCATCTCAACATGAAACAACAAAATGCGTGGATCATAAAAATTGTTAAAAAATGCTTCCAACTTAAAGATAGGAAAAAAATCATCCTAGTATGGGTACCCAGCCACAGGGGTATAGTAGGAAATGAACTAGCAGATCAAACCGCTAAAAGATTTACGCAAATAGAACCCGACCTTGACATAAAGATTCCACTAGGGGATATACTAATGAAGGAAAAAACATAGCATGGGAAAAATTCAAAAATGAAATGGAAGATAAAGGAAAAAATAAAGGCACATTTTACTACCAAACCTTCTGGGATGATCCCAAAAGAGTAAAATTTAAACCATGGTTCAACAAATATAAAAATATAAACAGAAACGTAATTGGAGTAATATCAAGAATAAGAGCTAACCATTATAATTTAAAAGACTCTCTAGCAAGAAAAAACATTATTTCAGATGGAACATGTGACTGTAGCCTCGGAACTGAAACGATAGATCATATCCTTTTTGAATGTACACTTCATAATTGGGAAAGGATGACACTAAGAAATAATTTGAAAAAAGAAATAGACTTAGTAGGAGAGGATTCCGCCTCTCTGATAGCACTAGGAAAAACCAAAGTTTTTAGGCATATAAAGAATTACTGTACTAAAATAAACAAAGAACCTTAGCAAAAATCAATTAAAATATGTGATACAAAATCTAAGGAGTAACATCTTAGACGCCATAATACTAATGCGGAAGAAAGACAAACGTAATGTAATAGAAAACGACCAAAAGCTAATGTAAGTTATAACATATAAGAGAATTTTATGGTAACTAAAATATTTGCATTTCCAAAGTAATGGTGTTACAGGGTGAATATGCACCCTTCGCACCCTTTAATAAACGCAATTTCCAATTTCCACTTTAACCGATTTCTAAATGTTTTCAAAATGGCTCTTTGGTTTCATGTACTCCTGATACTTTTTCTCAGATTTACGTCAAATTTACCGATTTTGAGCTGTCACTGATGCGACAGAATGCCTTTGAGTGTATTGAGTTTGAAGCTTTGTATATACACAACATGTTTTGGCTCTTTTTCATGTCCGCGCACCTAGTTGCTTCGAGAAAAGATACACGTTAGCGCTCGCGCCCAATTCATACATGAACACGTCTCGAGACACTACCGTGTCTCTTGATATTAAATGTCGATTAAAAAAAAGTTAGAGAAATTTTCACGAGAATTTACATTAATGAAAGTAATAATATGAAAAAATAATTCTTCCAATTATAAAATTAAAATCCGGAATTGATGTTCGCAAAATCTGATAAAATGAATATTACAGTTGCAATAATGAAAAATGAATATTTAAAAGAAATGCTGACAGTTTTAAATGATACAAAAAGTGTATGTAAAACTACATACAATTGTAAATAATAGTAAAGTAGAGAAAAATTCTAATAATTTTATCGAAGAATTCTTTCAGAAAGTTTCCTTGAATGAGAATTAGACAAAGTATTACACTTCAAAATGTTCAATTAGAGCAAACAGTTATGGATGAATAAAATTGAAGAAAAAGATTTAGGATGGGGAGTCATAGTTTCAGCTATCAACAGTCCCACTTATAAACTAAGCAAGTTCATAAAAAAAGTAGTTAATTATACCAAAATTTTTGCAAATAAATAAAATCCATTAAGTGGAAAAAAATATTAATTGTAATATGTTAACGGTAGGAGTTATATTTGCAGAATTTTCTTCGTGCGCAACATTGTCCTTCCGGTTTTGTATTGTCGTTGCGCATCTCATCTATGTATTTACGAGTTGACTAATGACGTTACAGCGTAACTCCCACAGCTCTACATAGTGCGCTTTAACAACTGTTGAAGATACGTACTTCTCTGCATCTAAACAGTATTCATATTATTTCTTATAAATTAAGTAGTATTTTTTTCTCTGAACTATCAAGAGACACGGTAGTGTCTCGAGACAAGTTCATGTATGAATTGGGCGCGAGCGCTAACGTGTATCTTTTCTCGAAGCAACTAGGTGCGGGCACATGAAAAAGAGCCAAATCATGGTGTGTATATACACAGCTTTTAACTCCATACACTCAAAGGCATTCTGTCGCATCCGTGACAGCTCAAAATCGGTAAATTGACGCAAATCTGAGAAGAAGTATTAGGAGTACATGAAACCAAAGAGCCATTTTGAAAACATTTGAAAATCGGTTAAAGTGGCGGGATCACTTTAATAAAAGCGGTAAAATAGGCGAAAATTTGAGAAAAAGTATTAGGAGTACATGAAACCAAAGAGTCGTTTTGAAAACATTTGAAAATTGGTTAAAGTGGCGGGATCACTTTAATAAAAGCGGTAAAATAGACGAAAATTTCAGAAAAAGTATCAGGAGTACATGAAACCAAAGAGTCGTTTTGAAAACATTTGAAAATCGGTTAAAGTGGCGGGATCGCTTTAAAAGCGGTAAAACAGACGAAAACATTTTTTTAAACCCTTTCGTTGCTGCGGACGACTAAAGTCGCTCCGCGTGAAATGATGCCACCTTTCGTTGCTGCGGACGACCGAAGTCGCTCCGCGTGAAATGATATCACCTACGTACGACAGATGACTACAGTCACCCTTCAAAAAATGTCAAACCAATTTTATTTCATTTTATTTAATTTTTATTTCATTCAAGTTCGACGAAAATTTTTGAAAAAGTATCAGGAGTACATAATCAAAGAGCCATTTTGTAAACATTTGAAAATCGGTTAAAATGGCGGGTACGCTTTAAAAGCGGTAAAATAGACGAAAACATTTAACCCTTTCGTTGCTGCGGACGAGTAAAGTCGCTCCGCGTGAAATGATGCCACCTTTCGTTGCTGCGGATGACTGAAGTCGCTGTCACGTCCTAGGGAGGTTTACCCTGTGGTGCAACCTATGCCACCTCGGAAGACCAGTAAAGCCCTTACCCTGATAACGTAGCCCTTTCAAGTATACTTGTCTACGCGACAAAACTCCGGGCTGGGCCGAATTAGTATGGGGAAAATAACAATAGAAGATGAAAAATGAAACAATAGCAATGCCTGTTAAGGGTGGTAAAGCCCTATCCTCGAATATGATTAAATAAACAAATGCAAATGATTAACTTTAATATACCTTTATTAACAATGAAGAAAACTGGTTGTCTTTTTGATCCGACCCTCACTTTGTTTCCTCGTGGGGATTTCCTTGGCTCAACTGTTAGTAAAAATCCCTCAAAGGTTGACAGAAGATGATGGAAGAATTTCTCGAGAAGGTGAGGAGGAGTAGTCCGGTTGGCGACAGGCGATGGTTCTCTAGGTGCAAGATGGGCAGGACACTACTAGATACTTCGTAACTTGCACTGTTCGAGGATAGCCGAAAAACTACTGGTCCTCCCGAATTTTCACGGGGTATATATGTACTTTGGAAAAGCCTCTGAAGTGGAGGGAAATAATTGTTTTACATTTGCACCTAGTAGAAACCATTGCCGCCTCCCGCTTTCCGTCTGTTACGCTTGGTCACATTTTCTTTTCCTAGTGTTGTGACAATTGTAATAAAATCGTTTGATATATAGACCCTTTTGTCTAAGTAGTCGCATCCTTTCGCTTTAGATGTCCGAGGACACCTTACAATTCGTTCCGCTTGACTCGCGGTTTTCCCTGAAGTGTTTTAGGGCCTTGCGATCCTAGATACCTCGTTGTTTAGTGTTGTATCTTAAGGTGACATATTTATGACTGGTTAGTCATCCTACTTGCCAACTGCTACGTTAGTTCACCTTTTTCTTTTTGTCAAAATTATCATATTAATCGTCGAATTCGGTGAACCTTCTAATATGTATCGCGTATGTTTCGACGTTCTCTTTACAATTGTCCTAATAAAAACGGAAGCGCGTAATTACTGTTTCAATGGAAGTTGACTTTAGATTTTCCGTGACTCATCTTCCCTTAACGTTAAAAGGTAAAATTACAATAGTTTAAAAGATGTGAAACAACCAGTTTTTTTTTAAAAAAATACATTATTGATTATGTTACTATTATAAATAAATCGCTTTTATATAATATTTTCCTTAGAATCTAATATCAGAGCGAGGTATGTCGCGCGACGTGACATCGCTCTGCGTAAAATGATACCCTTTCAAAAAATGTCAAATTAATTTTATTTCACTTTATTTAATTTATTTCATTCAAATTCGACGAAAATTTTAGAAAAAGTATCAGGAGTACATAATCAAAGAGCTATTTCGAAAATATTTGAAAATCGGTTAACTTCAAAATTCGCTAGGCCCTAGGCATTCAAATATGATCTGTTTTGTTTTCCGGATATTATCTCGAAATATAAAGCCGATAATAATAATAATACGACCTAAAGAAATAACAATAATAATAACAAGCCGACGACGACGATGACGACGTTGACGTTCGACGACGACGACGACGTAGACGTTCGGCGAGGACGACGACGTTGACGTTCGACGACGACCGCGACGTTGTCGTTCGACAACGACGACGACGACGACGACGTAGACGTTCGGCGAGGACGACGACGTTGACGTTCGACGACGACCGCGACGTTGTCGTTCGACAACGACGACTACGACGACGACGATTACGACGACGTTGACGTTCGACAACGACGACTACAACGACGACGATTACGACGACGTTGACGTTCGACGACGACGACGACGATGACAGGGACCATAAAGAAAGCAATAATTTGAGGGAAAGCCACGTTTAATAAATAGACGGTAACACGTATTTTATATTTTATTATTTTATTTTTACTTTTTTATTATTTTTTAAATGGGAATTATTAATTATAAAAAACATATTGAACATTGGGGCGTGGCCGCCATTGGTTACGACCACGACCGCGGCCACGGCCCCCACCTCTTCCTCGTCCACCTCCACCTCGCTGGAATCTGAAAAATCAATAAATAATAACAAAATATAATTAATATCATTTTAAATTATTATGTATTTATATTAATTACCCACTGGCAATTAACATAAATAAAAGTATTTAAAAATAAACCTTACCGCATGTTCCGGAGAGCAAGATTCCGCCTCCCTCGCTTCTTTGCTGGTGCCGGTGCCGGTGCAACTGCCGGTGCCGGTGCCACTGCCGGTGCCGATGCCTGTGCCTCTGGGGCTGGTGCCGGTGCCTGTGCCTCTGGTGCCGGTGCCTGTGCCTCTGGTGCTCCTTCCCTGTTTTCCATTTTACGTAGCTGTGGATAATAATGATTAATATGTTATTATTATTACATTCTTAACGTAATATTAGTAAGTTATGTAACTTACTAATATTAAGTTGACAACTTACTAAAATTACTTAACCTAAGAAGTTATTTAACTTGTCAGGTTAAGTATAAAAAAATTTTACTTACGTCTTTCCTCGCTCGTGTCGGACGATGTTATAAAATGGTGATACGCAGTTATGCACACCGACAGTTCAATTATTTTCCTATGACGGGTTTACGTGAAAGTTCACGTTTGTGATATCATGTTTGTGATATTTGTCACGAGATGTCAGCGCCAGTGCCTTCTTAAAACTTTGGCAGGTCTAGTAATGCATGTTCAAAAATTATTTGAGATGCGTTAAATTAAATTTTATAAACTCACACCATAGTTTAAAAAATATGTATTTCTTTAATTTTGGTTACTGAAGCGCGTTTAAAAATTAACTGAGGCACGCCATTGGGATTATTTTATTATAAATTTATTTAATTTCGGCGCGTTTACGAAAAGCGCGTTTAAAAATTAACTTTTGTAGTACACATTGCAACTGTGACGCGTTGCAAGAGCGTGTTCAAAACTTAATTTCTCAATATGCTTTATTAAACGCGCCAAAATAAATTTTCGAAAATCAAATCAGAGTTCTGCAACAGATTCATTTATTTACTTTTGGCGTGATTGCTGAAGCGCGTTCAAAAATTAACTGAGGTGCGCTTTTATGAACATAACCACAATTTTATTGTTTTAATATCTATTAACTAGAGTTCTTCTAAAGAAATATTTTCCATTTGGTCCCATCGTAAAATGTTCATTAGGAGCCGAGATATTAAAGCTATTTGCGGATGAAAATTTGTCACCCCATAATTCTTTTTTGCTCGCATTCTCGTAATTGTTACAGAACAATATATGGAGAGTATATTTCTCGCATGGAGAGTATATTTCATAGAAGAAAAATGCTTTTTATTTTTATAAGTCTATATTCGCCTGAAAGGATAGTGAAGGAACGTAGGGGTGGTTTGTAGCAAAATCTCTAAATATGTCAACTTGATCATTTTATATTGATTTTTAAGACTGAAATTAATTTTCCGCAGTGGATATATAACTGAAAAATATTATTTTTCCAAAATAAAAAATAAGGGTCGCAACCCCAATTGTTAGAAAAACATCCATTAACTAGCTTCTTTCGAATGAAACACTTTCCATTTTATCCCATCGCAAAATATTCATTAGAAGCCGAGATATATTAGAAAATCGTTTCTTGGGTACAACTTTGAGGGTGGTTTTCACCCCTTTGAATAATTTTTAGCAGATAACAAAAAATCCGTGTCTATTTTTTCTTCGTGGTCTACATGTGTAAAAATTATTAAAATCGGTGTGTTCGGGTTTGGATGGTTCCCTTGTCAGTAATGCGCTCCGTTCACAGCGATCTCATTTTGACGTAAGCGATCCGTAATAAAAGGTTTGACAGGTGATAAAGTGAATGACAGGAGGTAAGTTTTTTACTATTATTCGTGACTAATCGCGAACTTTTATTAAATTAATTACAGGCATCCCTCGAACATCATGACGAATTCCGTTTCTAATTTCCATGTCATTCAAACTCCATGTTATTCGAGCGTTGTCGCAATTTTTAACCGTGTTTGAGAAAATTGATTGCAGCCTTAAAAATTTAGAAAAAAAAATTGTTTGAATGGAATAAAGTAATTAAGTTAACATATTTCAGGATTTTGGGAAAAACAACACATAATACTGGAAGGCATATTTCTCCCCTAAAATATACTCCCCCTCAATATTTGTGCCACTAAGGGTTAATACAATTTAAGGTAAGTATTTTTCCGTGTTATTCGAAATTGAGTTACAGTGGGCCCTCGACTTTCGCACACAATTGGTTCCTGAAAGTGGGTGCGAATGTTGAGTTTTCAAAAGTAGAGCGATGTAAAAAAGTATGTACCAAAAACCGTGTTTTGAAGTATTTATTTATTTATTTATTTAGCTTTCGGGTCTTTTCTTTCTAAATTTGTCAATAATTACTTAAGTAGCTCCTTTTTTGCTTTCCGTAATAAAGATTTCTATTACACGCAGTGTCTTTTTGTATTGCCCTACGTACTTGCGATATACGTTCTCCATTGGGACCGCATTCTTCCATAATAGTTAAAAATTTGTCTAGATGAATAAAGATTTCATTCATATATTAAATTGTCAAAGACTTTACATTTTTATCGGCTACTTCTTCCTCACTTTCGTTGTGTATTTTAATGTTAACCTTTAGAGCGCCGGGATACGCCTCTAGGCGTAAGGGGTCTCACTCGCCAGCATCTTAACTTAGTTTGGCCCTAACTTAGGGACCTTAGACCACATTTCTATAGAAAAATTCGATTTGCAAATGTTTCAAAACCCCGGCGCTCTAAAGGTTAATCAATTGTTGCTCAATTAGATATTCATTTAACAGCGGTGCTGAGGGAAATTCAATTAATTCATTAACATTGTCGTTGTTGACGTCCAAGTTAAATTCATTAATGAGACTAAGTATTTCATTGTCGATAGTTTTCGGTGTTTCTCCCAAATTTGTAAAATCATTCGTTATTTGTGGGCATAATTGTTTCCCGGAACCTTTTATTGTCGACTCTTTTATGTCTGTCCACTGAGGGAACATTCGACCGCAAAGGCTTACAAAGTTGAATTTTTTAAAATGTACAAAATAGCGAATTTTGCGAAAGTAGAATGTGCGTAAGTCAAGGGCCGCCTCTATTCGAAATCGTGATATTCGATATTAATATTCCTACAATTTTGGAGATAACGTTCCGTGGTATTCAAAACTGTTGCAATTCGAAACTCGATATCCATACAAATTTGTACATTTGGTTCCAAAGATTGATTGAGAAAATTTTCGCGTCTTCGTGTAATTCGAACTCCATGTTATTCGTGGTTTTTCGCAATTTTTAACCGTGCCATTCGCGACTTCGTGCAATTCAAGTACCGTGTTATTCGAGGGATGCCTGTATTAAATATTTTGAAGGAAGATTAATTATTTGAAGAAGAATAACTCGCGCTAATTTTAAGTATGATTTTGGTTGCAACCCTTATTTTTTAATTGGAAAAAATATTAATTTCCATCGATATAGTCACTGTAAAAAATTAATTGCAGCCTTAAAAATTTTGAAAAAATCTTTTTTTTGAATGGAATAAAGTAATTAAGTTGGTATATTTCAGGATTTTGCGAAAAACAACCCTTATGTTCCTTTAGTATCCTCTGAGGCAAATATTTACGTACGTATAATACTCGAAGGCATATTCTCCCATAAAATACACTCCCGCTCAATATTTGTACTGTTAAGGATTACTACAATTTAAGGTAAGTATTTTTTTTTTCATTTTTCTTTCTTTTTTTTAATTAAGTTTAAGGTTTACGCTGATTATTGATCCGGCATTCGTGCTGTTTTCCGATCAAGCATTCGTACTGCCTACTTATCCAGCATTCGTGCTGTTTTCTGATCCAATACTCGTGTTGTTTTCGGATCGAGCATTCGTTCGTGCAGTTTATTGATCCAGCATTCGTGCTGTTTACTGATCCAGCATACGTGCTGTTTATTGATCCAGCATTCGTGCTGTTTATTGATCCAGCATTCGTGCTGTTTATTGATCGAGCATTCGTGCTGTTTACTGATCCAGCATACGTGCTATTTATTGATCCAGCATTCGTGCTGTTTACTGATCCAGCATACGTGCTGTTTATTGATCCAGCATTCGTGCTGTTTACTAATACAGTATTCGTGCTGTTTACTAATACAGCATTCGTACAATTTACCAGCGTTTCATTCAGTTTTTGTTGAACCAGCGTTCAACCGGTTCCCAGCTGATTTTGCGCTGCAAGTGGTTCTTTATAATTTTGCATTAATCTCGAAACGTTTTTAGTCAACTTATTTACTTCGATAAATCGTTTCATATATTTATTATGAGGACTAGTAATGTAACTCAGAAACAGAAGGAAGTAATTGTTAACGGTCAGTGGTTGGAGGAAGGGCATATGGACAATTTTATTGCCATTTATAACAAATATTCATCAAAACTGTTAGCTAATATGCAAGAAGTTTGGAAAGTTCAGCTTCCGGACATGATAATCCCTATTGTTCAAAATGAAAAGCACGTCCAAATATTACACAGTTCCAATGAAATTGGATCTAATGAATGCGGTCATTGGGTGTGCAGTTATTATGATACTCATTCAATTTACATTTACGATTCTATAAATGCTAAGAAGTTACACAAGCATCATGAAATTTACTTACGGAAGCTTCTTCCATTTTATTCTTTTGATAAGAAACCAGTAAAATTTCCTGTTGTTCAATATCAGCGAAATGAAAATGATTGCGGAGTATTTGCTATCGCATTTGCTGTTTCAATTTTATATGGAATTCTGACAGAAAGAGTTATTTATGATGTAGAACTAATGCGATCGCATTTATTGTATATCTTGGAACAAAAAACTCTAGAATATTTTCCTGCGAGGTTTTCTTCCAATAACACGGAAGTATGTGTTTCATTGACACAAATTAAAAAAAAACGTCACGGAAGTATTCGACGAAAGGAGCAACGACAAAAGGAGAGCGAGGAACAACGTGTTAAGCGACTTGAAAAGGATAAATTACGGAAAAGGCTTAAGAAAACGAAAATCAACGAGACTATTTCACAGAAAAAGATAGACAAAATGCCATACGGTATCCAAAATGGCTTTTGTGTACAAGATACCAGTGATTTACAACGGTTTGGATTCGATCACGCACAACGTAATGATACTATAAAAAATGCTGATGAAAATATCAGCAATATGTCTTGTAAAAGTGTTATTTCTAAAAGTAAGAAAGGTTTCTTGAGTCCTGGAGAGAAACTCGTGATTGTTAATAACAACTGGATTAATTGTGATGTCATGAACAGATTTAGATAACTCTTTAAAACATGTTCAGGATATGACATGCAGGGAACATGGAAAGTTCAAAAACCGTATACCATCCGAGCTATTTCAAGAAAATCAAAGCACATACAAATACTGCACAGTTGTGAAGATATGTCAACTAATATAGGTGGTCATTGGGTTTGTAGTTACTATGACACCGAAACAGTGTTTATTTATGATTCTCTTAATAGAAAGGCCTTACATAGGCATCATGAATTATATTTGAAAAAGTTATACCCATTTTATATATTTAATAGCAGTTCAATTAAGTATCCTGAAGTTCAATATCAAACAAATTGCAACGATTGTGGCGTTTTTGCTATTGCTTTTGCTATATCGATCTTCTTAGGAATTTCTCCGAATGATGTAACATATTCAATTAATGTTATGCGCTCACATTTGTTAAAAATATTTGAAACTAATGTAATTCAACATTTCCCATATACTTTTATGGGAAATCTGACACGAGATAGTTGTAATAATATTGTTTTTCCAAGACAACGAGTAAATTTATCGTATTCCCAAAACAAGGATTTGAAACATTTAAACAACCATGTTAAATATCTCTCTGATGTTCACGAAAATCACGTGATGAGACACAAATATGATTCAGAGAGTGAAAATAAACGTATTTTGAAACGTAAAAGCTGCACTGCTGACGTAGCTCATGAACATGATACAAAACGGATGCGATATGTTGCAAATCCAGAAACTAATTTTTTACAATTACGTAAACGACATGCTGAAACTCACGCGCGAATTCTTAAAAGTATCAGCCAAAAGCCATGGTATAAGAATTATAAGCAAAAAGTTACAAAGGATAAGAGCAAAATACAATTCTCTAAAAATTTATCCAAAAAGTACCAGCGATTTGACAGGTTTGCAAATTCAGTCATCAACATTTTGAATAACAAGGAAAGTTATATTTGTAATATAACTAAAATGATAGATAAAAAATGTGATTATGTAGAAAAGCGAATAGAAGCCGAAAGAATTGTAAAGTGGTGTATTCATGTTAAAGATAAATATGTGTATGAAATGAAAAAAGATCTCAAGTCCCTTAAAAATAAAGTTGAAGTCAGTCTTACTCAATGGTCTCAATGTTCTAATAAGAACCTACAGAACATGGAGAGTGCGTTATGTGGTAATATAAGAAAACATACTTCTTCTTCCGAGTCATATTTCTTTGACAACCTTTACAAAATGCCGTGGGGTTGTTTTGAAGTGATACAGATTAGTGAACAAGGACAAGCGATGAACATTTTACCTTTGCGGAACGGAAAAAAAGGTGCAAAATTGTCATGGAATTGTTCAAAACTGTGCAAACCAGTCGAGGAAGAAATATTAAACACTTATAAAGTATTTCTTGAAAATATAAGTAATTGTTTGTTGCGCAATGTGCATAAAATATTTTCCAATATGCAAAGGTGCACATTCCAGCATTATCATAATAAGTCCGGTCACAGTTTGGTTTGTTACATGAGCCCAATTATTTGTAGTTCTCCATTTATATCAGTAGAGATTTTAGCATCACATTTTCCCCTTGTACGAACAATTAAACGACTCTTTTTCAAAGTATTTGAATACCACAGAAAAATATTACAGATTGATGTCGCGTTGAATACTACCAATATGCCACAATTAATAAATATTGTTTTCACAGCACAACAATCTTGCAAAACGTGTGATAGCAGTAGTTCCGAAGTTATTTTAGATGAAGATTATTTAGAAAGAACGTACAAAACAGCGTTTAAAGCACTCCACAAAAGAGCGACAGATGTTCCAAACCATGCTTGCGCATCTTGTGAAAAATTATGTTTTAAAAGAGACGTCATTTGCATAGCGAATTTAAGATGTCCGATTGATAGTATATTTTGGAGAGACTTGGTTCAACATTTGAAACGTGAAGGAACGCCATTAGATTATGTGTGTCACTACTGTCTTCGCAAGTTCTGTTCGAATAAACTAGCGCCAACATGTGTTTTGAACAAACTTGCTGTTAAAGCAGCTCCGCCAGAAATATTTGAACTAAATGCATATGAACAGATTTTAATACAAAGGGCAAAGGCTTTTCAAACGATTCTGAAAATGGGTACAATTGCAAAAAGAAACATACCTTACAGGGATATGATAAATAAAGTGGTCGGTAGGACATTTCATTTACCTCTTCCAATACAGAAAACTATCGATAAAATAGGTCCTGCTAATGATACTCTTAATATTAACCACGAATTGTATGTATTGGTGCGTGGAATACCAACAAAAGCGCGTATTGTTTGGGAGCAATTGGTAGATTTGAAGAAAGTGTTTAATGCGCTTCAATGGTTAAAGAATAACAATTCTTTGTACTCTCAAATAAAACTTCCTTCGTCTCCCGACCTGTTATTAACTAAAAATATGCAGGAAGTGGAATACCAAATTTCAGCTGATGATAATAACAATAGCAATGATTCTTATGTTCACGAGAATGTCACCGACCGAAGAAGTCAACCGGCATTATTATCACAGATGTCACAATCTGATTCTTATTACGAACAACTAACAATATATCCTATGAACCCTGTAAAGGAAAATAAGACTGCGATGGAACTGTATCAAATGTTGAAGATTGAAGATGTTGTTCTCGATAATCGTCATAAATCTCTAGATCTGAAATGTTTTCCAGCATTATATCCATACGGAATTAATGGGCAAGATGAAGAAAGAGCAATTAGCCTCAGTTGATTTGAAATTAACCTCCTTTGATTTTGAATTCATAAAAACAAAGTTAATGTCTAAGCATCCTCAATTTCGATTGAATCAGCAATACTTATTTTACTTATTGAACGACAATAATATACGACAATTAAAGCATGGAATATATCATAAAATGAATTTCATAAATGTGAAAGAACGATATACTGCCGGTAGATATTTGCAAGAGTTATCAAAAGGCCATCTTGAAGCAAATTTAAGTACAATTTATGGAAGGTTGCGCAACACGGAGCAATTTTGGAAGAAACCGAGATGTGACTTAAATTGTATGATCCACAATTATGGACCAGCTACATGGTTTCTCACACTTAGTCCAGCCGAATGGATGTGGTCAGATTTAATTGACTATCTTCGGAAAATAAATCCACCGACAATGCTTCACATGACTCCACATCAACTTATAGCTGCCGACCCAGTGTCTGTCTCCAGATTTATAGACAATAAATTTCACGCAATGCTTGATTTCATATGTTCCAATGCTAATCCTATTGGCGAAATTACGCATTACTTTTGGAGACGAGAATATCAAGGAAGGGGTATGCAACATTTTCATTTACTAATATGGATTAAAGATGCACCAATGCTGGGAGAATCATCGAATGAGGAAGTAGCGAAATTTATAATGAAATATGTCACATGTAGATTTCCAGATAAAAATTTTTCCCCAAGATTATATAGAAGAGTGAATACACACCAAAAACACATTGATAATAGTTATTGTTTGAGATCTGTGAAAAGTAAAAATAAAATAAGGCGTGTTTGTAGATTTGGGTTTCCACGTCCTATAACAAACTCTTTTGTAATGAGAGACGTTGCTGGGTCTATTGTGGGGAGACGAAAATTACGTAACAAAAGTCGATTATACGATCTGCCTCGCAATGATCGTGAAAAGAACGTAAATGATTATAATCCTGCAATTCTTACTGCTTGGGAAGGAAATATGGACATACAATTTATTGGTGAAAAATCTACCTTACTAAACTGGTATTGCACCAAATATGTTTCAAAATCAGAAAAAAGTCATGGTGATAATATTTTTAATGAAATAAATTCTACGAAACCTCTAATTACTCGTATTTGGAACGTTGCTCTACGTACATTATGTAATAGAGAATGTGGTGCACTTGAAGCTGCGGGTACACTTCTAGGAAACCCGTTGTTATGTCCGGAAAATATCCAGACATCACGGTATCGAAACGGTAGATTTCTCTTCTAACTCAAGGGAAATATGGTCCGCATATGGGATGAATAGACATTAAAAACTCTTGAAAAGTCGTAAAATTCAAACTCAAACAAAGATATCGGACCCAAACTTTCGCTTTTCTTGAAGAAAAAAACAAACCCTTATAGTAATACAAGGGTATACTTAAATTTGAAACCTTTTTTTTGCTTGCTTATTGGAAAATGTCCAGACGAACAAATTTTACGACTTTTCCCGGAAAATATACAAATTAAAATCCCTTCCAAAGGGACTCAAAACTCTCACCAAACTAAATTTTGTAAACACTCACAAGAATTTTGTAACGAATAGAAAATTAAGGAAACCCTCCACTCTACGAAAATTAACCAATAAGAACTAAGAAGAAAATCTTCGAAACTTCGACCAAAAGCTTTAAAAAAGGGCTCGAGCCCCGGAGGAACACATTCTATTTCCTGATATTCTTCCGGATAGTCAGTATACACAGCCTTGTGCTTATCTCAAATCAAGTTCAACTTCAAGTTTAATTAAGTTAAATATATATATATATAT
>OX463764.1:15689742-15875123 GCA_949825005.1 Gasteruption jaculator | reverse complement strand
CGATTTTTGAGGGAACGAATTTTTAAAGGATTCTGAGATTCATCTCACCTACAATTTGGGGTACTTTTTAATAAAAAAATAAACTTTTCTCTCTTTTGTGAGCCACAGCATTTTTTTGGAGGGCTGAAAATGAATAGAAGGGCGTAATCCTATGTTTCGAAATGAACATTCATTCATTTTTCGGGAACGGATTTTTTAAGGGTGTCTCAGATCTGTTTTATCTACAATTCGGGGAAATTATTATCCAAAAAAGAGACGTATCTCGCTACTGCGAGAGGTGTCATTTTTTTGGAAGCTTGAAAATGCACCGGAAGGTATAATTTCATGTTCCAAAACGACAGATTTTCGATTTTTGAGGGAACGAATTTTTAAAGGATTCTGAGGTTCATCTCACCTACAATTTGGGGTACTTTTTAGTTAAAAAATAAGCTTTTCTCTCTTCTGTAAGCCACAGCATTTTTTTGGAGGGCTGAAAATAAATGGAAAGGCGTAATACCATGTTTCGAAACGAACATTCATTCATTTTTCGGGGAACGGATTTTTTAAGGGTGTCTCAGATCTGTTTTACCTACAATTCGAGGAAATTTTTATCCATAAAAGAGACGTATCTCGCTACTGCGAGAACTTCCAAGGTGTATTTTCAAGCTTCCCAAAAAATGTCGCCTTTCCATTTATTTTCAGCCCTACAAAAAAATGCTGTGGCTTACAGAAGAGAGAAAAGCTTATTTTTTAATTAAAAAGTACCCCAAATTGTAGGTGAGATGAATCTCAGAATCCTTCAAAAATTCGTTCCCTCAAAAATCGAAAATCGGTCGTTCTGGAACATGAAATTACACCTTCCGGTGCATTTTCAAGCTTCCAAAAAATGCCACCTCTCGCAGTAGCGAGATACGTCTCTTTTTTGGATAAAAATTTCCTCGAATTGTAGATAAAACAGATCTGAGACACCCTTAAAAAATCCGTTCCCTGAAAAATGAATGAATGTTCGTTTCGAAACATAGGATTACGCCCTTCCATTTATTTTCAGCCCTCCAAAAAATGCTGTGGCTCACAAAAGAGAGAAGAGTTTATTTTTTTTATTAAAAAGTACCCCAAATTGTAGGTGAGATGAATCTCAGAATCCTTTAAAAATTCGTTCCCTCAAAAATCGAAAATCGGTCGTTCTGGAACATGAAATTACACCTTCCGGTGCATTTTCAAGCTTCCAAAAAAATGCTACAGCATGGAAAAGGGATAAATGTTTCTTTTTTGTCTAGAAAGTACCCCGAATTGTAAGTGAAACGAATCTCAGTTTTCCATAAAAAAATTCGTCTCCTTGCAGGAGAGCAAGAAATGTTTCATTTCTCAAAACCAAAATGTATTCAATCCCTTTCAAAATCTATTCCTATGAAAATCATACAAACGTCGTTAGTTTTCAACCTTTAAAAAAAATAAATACTGCTGCTTAAAACAGCGTAAAAAACGTATGGATTTTCTTATGTTTTAGTATGATTTTGTGGCACTGAAAAGGGCCGATTAATGCATCGGATTCACGACTGTTGCTTGAGGAACTCCTTCATCCCCTCAAAGTGTCGCAAAAACATTGCATGTACTTTGGGCACATGTTTCCTCGCAGATCGTAAGCTTCTATTGGCGGGTAATATTTGGGGTACGATCTTGATTTCCCAAATATTACCGGCTTTTTTATACGACGCTGCTTTTATGCGAGCAAACAACAAACTCAGCTTAGTGAATCTGTTGACGCCGTATACGATCTTTATCGCTACTGCAATGTCCATCCAATGAATAAACATTTTGTGATATCGATTAAAATTATCTTGTTCTGTCTCTGAAATTATAATTTTTAATCGTATGCTTTAATTGCGAGAAGAATTTGAAACTTCGACACCTACCGTCGATAAAATAGGAAGATAGTTGTGGCAAAATAAAATTTTAATCACAGACTCTCGTTTGTTTTGGAACGAACTTTTCGGTGGTATTACATTACTGATGATGTAGGTATGCAATGAATTTGGCCCGGAATCGGGAGCATTTTTTTTTCGGATATGCTACGCTCCTGATTGTGACTTAGAACTGTCCTGTTATTGGTCAACTTTAACATTAATTATCTCGGAAACTACTTATCGTAGGACAAAATGCAAAAATATGTGTCCCTTATTTGTCCACGAAGAATATGCCTGTAAAAGGATTCGCGAACATTCTGAATCATCCTGTATATATTGTGACGTTCCGGGATGATCATATCCTCCCAAAACATACTTTTCTTTTTTTCTCCTCCGCCTTGAAGGCCCTTGGCATTGCGCCAAGCCCTTTCAAGGGATATCCACAATATTATTACAATATTACACTATTTAAATATCTAAATATCACTAGTTAAATACTCACAACTAAATTTCCGCAAGTTGGAAATGCTATCATTTCCAACAGGTGGAATCCATTACTGTTTATAAAATTATATCATAGATATTAAAATTAGAAATTCTAAGCTCGATGATGGATAATAGGCTTGATTGATTGTCCTTAGCACAGCAGCGCCGAATTGTCTGAGAGCAATTACGAAATCATAACGCGTGATCCTTATCGATAAAGGATAATCGATAAAGTAGGTCAATTACCTTATCTTCGCGCCAGGAGTTTAAACTGAGGGGAAGATAAGACGCCAGCGCTGTCGCTTAACAGAAAAGCGAACTATTTTAAGCGCAAATTCCGTTAAAGACCTAGTGAAAATTTCCGTTAAGGAATTTTCTCGTAGAAGGCGTAAGAAGTTTGAAAATTTGAATTTCAAGAGCCAATGGGACCTCATCGTCCGACCGGGGCAACCAATAGCGGTGTGGATTTCCATAACTGGAAGACGCGCAGCTTGAAATCTCATAGAAAGATTTAAGTTTCTGCCAACGTCTTCCAGGAATAGCCCCCCCGATGAAGAGCCATCGTGGAGGTAGGCACCAGCTTGGAATCCACGCGCTCCGGTCGGATATAAAAGGACCCCTGAAAGCTCTAAAATTCAGATCGATCCTTTCCGTGATCGAAAGCAGATCTGGAAAGAATCGACTCTCCCGAAGAGACTCGAAGGGCCCCAGCATAGCGTCTGGCCCCCTTCAAAAACTCTAAAAGCCACAGACAAGCCTTTGGCATTGCGCCAAGCCCTTGTTGGCTTTCGAGAAGAATTCTTTCCCGAAAATCCTCTCTATCCGCTAAAGGCAACCTAGAGGCCCCTGGCATTGCGTCCAGGCCCCTCCTGGAAGCTTTACGATATTTCAAAAACTTGAAATATCACCTTTTCCTAACAGTACCAAAGGGCATGGCGATATAGCTCCCTTTGGGTATCCAGGAATCCGAACTTCCTTTAAAAGGCTACCGGAAGGCCCCTGGCATTTCGACCAGGCCCCTTTCGAAGGCTTATAATATTCCGGGATAATCAAATATCCTAACCCAGAATATTCCTCCTCATCCAAGAGCCATACCATCCGGTAAAGGCTGCCTGGAGGCCCCTGGCATTGCGCCCAGGCCCCTCTCGGACAGCGCATCCATCCTGATCCTCTCCTGGACCAGGAAATTCGCAGAGGCCCCTGGCATTGCGCCCAGGCCCCTCTCGAACTACTCCTCTATCCTGACCCTTTCCTGGATCAGGATCTCCACAGAGGCCCCTGGCATTGCGCCCAGGACCCTCTGTGAGGATTAAATTGAGATCTGAGGAATATTAAAAATATTCCTGCAGATCTCGAGAGATACAAGGAGATATCCCATCCTGATTCCCGAAGCTTCACGTAGGGAACCAAAGGGAAAGATTTGAATACGCCCGTCCAGTACACGAATCCTTTTCGTATAGACGCATTTCGGCGTGTCCACCTTTACAAAATTCGTCTTGCCATTAACGAAATAATTCAACTGAAGAAATTAAATAAAAGTAATTCAAAATGGACCATGAAGACGAAGCACACGGATACACATTGTAACGTGGCCATTTGGCCTCGTTATCAATACGCGCTGTTATGAACAGATATAGTGTCCAGAGACCTCCCCGAAAGGGCTGGGACAAAATACTAAAGATATTTTAGATTGTTACAGAGTAGAACGGAGGAAGCACGAATCAGCGCGAACCCATTCCGATTCCCATGTTCCTTACCTCACTGCCTACCTATCACCGTGACGCTCTGAAGAAGAGGGACCACAATACCGCCGAGACTAACGGAATTGGACAAGACGCCATTTTCCGCCAATCAGCAGCCGCAACCACTCCGGCGCCGAAGTCATCGATCGAGATCGACCACGCAGGGCGGCAGCACCATCCACACCGGGAATTGCCGAGGGGCCCTGCGTGGGGGAATCGAGGACAGCGACCGGAACGACTCTTCAGAGATCTCTGGACCGTTTCCGAGACCGAACCGATTGTGCGATATCACAATATTCGTAGTGCCATTCTGGACGGCGATTATTTTTTTTGGAGCCCTTTGTGCTTTGGGGAGGAATTCCGGCCCGAGTGCCCTAACCTTTTGGGAGAGGACCGTGCACCTCGAGGAGGATCCGTCCGTTCTGTGGGAGGAAGACCGCGTCGACGAGGTTGGTCGCACCACCGTTGTCCGAGCGTCACGGACGTACCTTTTTATGTCTCCCGTTCCTTTTTCCTACCGCCTTCGCCTCTTTGTAGCTTTCCCAAACGGAAGTAGCTTTCCCTCTACCGCCTACGATTTTCGTGCTTCCTTACCGTAGTTTTTCTTGCATTTTGTGAGTCCCAGGCCCTTTCGGCTGCGGACCATTCCGCCTGTCATTTTGCGCATTTTTTAGCTATCTTTTCTTTTGGCGCCTTCTTCTTTTTTTTGTTACGGCGTACTTTCTTTTTTTTTTGTCTTCTCTTTTTACCGCCTACCGAGGCGACGACTTATTTTTCATCTGTAGAGTTTTTCTTTTTGTCGTTTTTGCGATTTTAATTTAATAAATTAAATTAAAACAGATCTCCCGCGTGAGCCTCCGTTTTTAGCCCCTTTCTTTTCCTTTTTGTTTCTCCACAGGGCACGGAGGCAGAACCCCCTTCTGGGACTCTTGCTCCCGGCACCTAGCCGTGCCCCCTCGTCTTGCTCTTCGGGCTGATCGGTTCCCCTTTGTCGAGGGTCATCCCCTCGGCTGGCGCCCATCTTTTGCTTTCGGATCCCCGGACTCCCCTTAAAGGATTCCTGGAAGGGACTACCGATCAGGCCGGAGAAAGGGACGAGTGAGGATTTGGGACGGAAAGTGCGTCACAAATTTTGGCGCCCAACGTGGGGCCCACTCCCGATAAACTTCGCTTATCGCGTTCATCCTTTAATTCAAAAATTAAATTTATTCATTTCTGTAACTTCCATCCTCACACCCCTCATACCGAGTAGTTAGTTTCTATTATTATCTGTTATCGAATACTCATTTAAAAAAAAAAATTTTTTTTTTTCATTTGTTCGAATTGCGGTGTAACGGAATTTTCGTTTGAAAATCCGTGCGTGTGAACCCGGGAGAGCACGTGGCGCTTGAATTAACAATCTTGGGTACGCCATCTTAGGAAGTGGTACGCCATCTTGAATTGTAGTACGCTCTATTAGGTGAATAGTTCCACCCATAGACTTATACAATAGACTGCGCATTCAAGCCAAGCGACTGGCGTCAAGACCTCCGATTTCTGGGGGCTTCTGTCTCTGTCTAACCTCATGCTCACTCTCTCTTCGCAGGTAAGGAGTGAGGGTAAAGATCAGTTTCTTCTCTGTCCCTCCACGTTAGGTGGGAAGCGGTTTGTTGTTTTATTGCTTGTCTATAGATGTTAATTAATTTTATCATCAGCGATATTTTAAGATTGTAAAAAATATTTTATTTTTCACCAATATGGTAAACTTTTGTGTTGTTTGTAAAGTGTCAAGTGGACAGATGAAGGATGTTTCATTCCACAGGTAATGATAAGTTTTGTAGGTTATATCATGTTAAAAAAATTTTGCACAAAAAAAATTATTTTACAGTTTTCCATCAGACGAAAACCGTCGAAAAGAGTGGATTGAAGTTATTAAAAGGGATGCTGTTAGCAAAACAAGCAGAATATGCAGCAGGCATTTTCGAAATACAGATTTTAAATGTATTGATGGTAAATATTCAAAGAAATTAACAGCAACTGCAGTACCTTCGCAACTTCTTATTGAAGATGACACAAGGTAAATATAAAAAAAATTTATATAAAGTATAACTATTAATAAAATATTTGAAGAATAATTCTTTACTTATAGATTTATGCATTTTGAAACTTATGAATCTGCTGATGTTAACAGTGAAAATGGAAATAATTTATTGGAAAATTGCAAACAACAATCAAACGAAATTTTTGTAAATATTGAAAATCATGAAGATATGACGCAAAATAATTTACCAACCATAAGGTATTTATATTATTTGTATATGTATTAAGTAAGTGTTGTTAAATAAGTATTGTTAAATCACAAAAAAATATTTTTAGAAGTAATAGCACCGAAACAAATATTCCTCAGAAGCGTGTTAGGTTGCAATACTTAGGAGACTTGAGACGAGAAGATTTCACATCTGAAGAAGCTTTTAAGGTAGTGCAAAGGCATGGAGAAAATTGTAGAAAGAAGTTCAAAAGCAAAAATAAAAGTCTCAGTAAATTAAATAAAAAAGTCAGCAATATTCAAGACCTCCTGGATCATTTGAAGAGTTCTGGATTAATTACTGATGATTGCTATGATGCCTTAACAGTAAGCCTACAAAGATAATTAAATTACAAAGAGTAATATGATATTCCTGTATCTGAGCATGTGTATTTTTCTAAATGTTTTACACTAGAGTGTTTGTACTTCATACACCAACAATATTTTTTATTATTTAATCTCGAAAAAAAACTTTATATTATTTAAAATGCCTTAATAACAAACAATTTATGCGAAATAAAACACTTGGTTACAGGGAAATCATATGATATTAATAAAACTTATTAAATAATGTTTTAATTTTCTGTTAACTTTAGTATTTATACGAACTTTATTTATTTTAGTAGTGCATTTTTTAAATTGTTTTGTACATAATCGAATTGAGTTAATTTATTTGTGAATATATTTAGATTTATAGGACAATATGAAATAATGGAATTTTTTGAATACTCTATTTTTACATTTATTTATAGAATTTTTATTTTATTTTAATATTTAGTATTTGTTAAGAAAACACTATTAAAGAGATCAACTTATTCATAAATAAGATTTTTTATTGTAACTTCTTGCGATAAGCTCTTGAAATGGATTAATTGTAAAAATGAAACTACGCAACAATCATTTTGTAATTGCTTATAAATAAGGTATTTGCATAATAATATTAGTAATAATTTACATGGTTTTTTCTTTAAAATTTTCCTCATAAATACCTTATCCTTCTTAATTATTCGATTCCACTTGCTATTCCTAGTCACTAATACCTAACTTTTTTTTCAGTTGAACTCGTCACCTGCCTTAAAAGCAATTGTAGAAAACATCCTTTCCAAAAAAAACCGTAACACCTATACTTCAGACCTAAAAGAATTTTCTTGTTCATTGCTATTTTACTCATCCTCTGCATATCGGTATGTCAGAGAAAATTTCTTAAAATCTTTGCCAAGCCCTCAAACTGTTCGCCGATGGTTTTCCAAAGTTGACCTTAGCCCTGGAATTAGTCTACCTATTTTAAGAAGTGTTCGTAGTATGATTGAAAAGGAGTACGAGGAAAACAAATATTTACAGTGGAGCCTGCAAGTTGACGAAATGTCAATTAAAAAACAAATTGATTTCAAAAATAATGTATGGTACGGCTGCGTAGACATTGGTGGGCATGGCAAAAAAGAAAAATCCGAACAAGCGACCTATGTTTTAGTCATAATGCTCGTACTTTTGAACGGTCACTTCAAAACACCGATTGCCTACTACTTTTTAAAAAGTTTATTTGGTGAAGCTAGAGGAAACTTAATTAAAGAAATTTTATTAACTCTCCACGAGAATGGCATAAGTGACATCAGGTCCATTACATTTGATGGTGCAGCTACTAATTTATCGATGGTCTCGGCGCTAGGAGCAGACATTCACAATATTGATAAACCTTCTTTCTTTGACCACCCAGCAACCAATAAACCTGTGTATGTGATACCCGATGCGTGTCACATGTTGAAGCTCGTAAGAAATGCTATAGCAACGCGCACTTTGATCAACTCTGAAAATAATGCTGTGGATTGGAAATTTTTTAAAAAATTAGTCGATGTTCAGGAAAAAGAAGGTGTACACTTAGGCACAAAAATACGAAGAAGGCATGTTGAGTTTGAAAGAGAAAAAATGAAGGTGAAACTTGCAGCACAAATTTTCAGTACACGAGTGTCTGATGCTTTACAATTCATGGTAACGAAAGATCCAAATTTTAAAGATGCCAGCGCGACTGCAAAATTTTGTAAAAACATCAACGATATGTTCGACATTTTGAACTCAAAAAGTAAATTTGGTCATACTCAATGTCAAAACGCTCTTTCACCAGATAACTTGAATACAATGAGTAGTAAAATAATTGAATTAATTGATTATGTTAAACAATTGCAAGTACAGGAAAATGGTTCGATCAAAAGTATCCTTGAAAGCAAAAGAAGAACAGGTTTCTGGGGCTTTATTGTTGCTTTAAGAGGCGTAATTAGTCTTGCTAGATACTTATTTGACAATCAAATCATGTCTTACTTGATTACTTATAAATTGTCGCAAGACCACCTTGAGACTTTTTTTTCTTGCGTGCGTCGTATGGGTGGATTTAATAACAATCCTACGTGTTATCAGTTTCAGCAATCGTACAAGAAGTTAGTAAGTCATGTTAATTCAATCATAGTACCAAATGGCAATTGCATTCAACAAGACGACACGAAATTGTTAAAAATCGAATCAAAGTCAAATCAAGATGTTCTTGCATTATCATCGATTAATTTTGATCATGATTACGCGGGAAGTAACAATTGGTGTTGGTCTGAATACAGTGAAAATGTTGTAACTTATATAGCAGGATTCATCGTTAAAAGCATAAAGAAAAATATTACCTGTCAAATGTGTTTAGATAGTTTAGAGACTGATAAAATGAATTGTGACTTAATTGAAATAAAAAACAGACCAACAAGTGTCACTCCAGAAGGAAACCGAGCGGGTGGATTGCTTTTTCCCAGCCTGGATGTTGTAAATATTTGCAAAGTTTGTGAAAAAATTATAAGAATGACCACCAATTCATTCTGTTGTCGAAATATTCTAGATTTGCTTGTTTTACAATCGAGGAAGTTTTTACTACCGATGGATTTATTTAAAAATTTAGATATCTGCATGCAAAACCATATTAGTAACAATCACAAATTTACATTAGTTGATAAAATTGCGAGAAAATATTTTAGTCTTAGATTAAATCATGAAGCTCGTTCTATTCAAGATAAGACAGCAAGAATAAGAACGTTCCACAATAAAATTGTTTTGTTCAAAAATCAGTAAAATAAGTAATGATATCATGTAATTTCAATTAAAATAAAGTGTAATTTCAAGCGCTGGTTTTAATAAATATTTATAAGCTTATTAAAAATAAATTTTTTTATTATTACTAATCAGTACTAATCTGAGGGGGCTTAGGTGAAAGCTGGAGAGGACCCCCGGTCCCACTCTCCCTTGCCTCGTGAAATTCTAATGCGCGTACGCTAGAACTCCCGAGAGGAGAATTACCCTCACTCCTTACCTGCGAAGAGAGAGTGAACATGAGGTTAGACAGAGACAGAAGCCCCCAGAAATCGGAGGTCTTGACGCCAGTCGCTTGGCTTGAATGCGCAGTCTATTGTATAAGTCTATGGTACCACCTGCCAGCGGCTTCCGGAATTCACCCGCAATTCCGTTTTCTTCTTTTGTATTTCCCTTTTTCAGGTTCTCCCTAGGAAATTTACTCCTACCGCGACCTAAGAGGGGAAGAAAAATTTTTTTTCTTATTGCATTTTATTTCATTCCCCTTTACCGGTATTTTACTACCGGTATATCGTTGTTTTCGCGTGCTAGCGTAGTGCGAAGGCCTAGTGGCTCCCGAGATCGTAGTCGATACGTCAGCCGTGACGTCACGCACGGCGGTCGAGTGCTAGGCCTAACACTAAGAGTAGCCTCATCGTTGATCGCGGTCGATACGGCAGCTGTGACATCACGCGCAGCTGTCGCGTAACAGGCCTAACCTTAGGAATAGTTGCCGCGGGAACCCCTCGTTAAGTTCGAAACTTTCATAGACTGTACCGTGTTATTTGCTAGAAAAAATTAACCCTCAACGGGTACTCTGGGTCTGACAGACCCGAGCGCAAAATCGTATATGTGAATATCTCGGAGGGGCGCAGGGGAGGGGGATTCGTTATAGCGGGGAAAATCCTTCTTTGTGTGCCAAATCGAGGGAGCACTCGTGCCAGTCCAGTGCGACGTCACGTACGGAGCTAGGAGCATTGAAAAATTCGATTCGGGTCTCCTGGACCCAGAGTACCCGTAGTGTCAGAAAGTAAGTTTTATGAAAAAATTATAATTATTTATAATTTATATTTAAATTACTTAATAATGTAAAAATATATGTTTTAATGTATAGTGCCCGTGAAAAAAATTTTTTAATAGCTTATTTTTTTTTTAGGGCAGAAATGGAGACGCGGTCTCGCACACGGTCCGTCGCTGAGTTGGCAGCAATCGAGAACCGTAACGAGGAGGAAGTTTAGGAAAATGATGCTTCTTCTGGGGAAGAAGAAGATCGAACATACATCTAAAATTTGTTCTGCTTGTTTAACTACCGATATGTAAAAAATAATTACAATGTTATAATGATAATAGTTTTCAGATAATAAATACTTTTCAAATAATATATCTCGATTTTTATCTTTCTTTACCATTGCAACTCTATATTTATATATATATATATTTTTTTTTTATTTAATATTATATACATATGTATGCATGTTGCGACCACCGATCTCCCCGTTTCCCCTTTCTAGGTGGACACGGAGATACCGGCGTTTACAAATCCTGCCCCTTCGTCCCTTCCCGTGAGGGTAAGGGTCGTTATAGGGAGGGCACCCTTGCTCGTAAGAGCTCCAAGGGGTTATTGGGCGCCAGTCAGGATCCTTTTTTTGGGGATCCTGACGCGGTACGCAAGAAAACGAGATAACAAAAAAAAAGAAACACCTGAAAACAACAAAAAGGAAATGCACCAAACAAAACAAAAAAAAAACACCTTAATAGTCACGAGAGGGAGTAAAGGGGGGGCTCGGCGAACTCAGGGAGGGCAGGAGTCTCATAGGGGATCCTGCCTCCTTCTCAGAAAAAAAAGGAGACTCACGCGGGAAATAAAAAAAAAGGCGCAACGCGCAATTTATTGATAACAAAAAAAAGAACAATATACAAGAAAAAGAGCTCTAAAATAATAGCGTGAACTGAATGAACAATAAGAAAAAAATATGAATTCGCGGTAAACGATAGAGAACAACACAAGAAAAAAATGCAGCGAAAATGAAAAAGAAAAAAAAGAAATAGCGCAGTCAAAAAAAAAAGAAAACTTAAGATTCGGCGCTGAGAGGAGCGGGGGGGACGCGACCGAAGATTTCTGAACTATAACGTACAAAAAAAAAAGAAAATTCGTTATAAGAGAAAAAGAAAAAAGAACGCGAAACGGGGCACAGCGACGGTAAGAGGGGACACTCAAAAACGGGAACAGAAAAGTCGCGATGGGGGCTCAACCAAATCAAAAAAAAGGATGGGGACCAAAGAACTATACAAAGGGGGTAACTAAAGGGGGAAAGAGAAACGAGAAAGGGTACGGTACCCCTCTCGCTACCTTTTGTCGCCGGATGGCTCGCCGATGACGTGGTGGCACTTCGCCTCCGCTCCAGAGGGGTCGGCTCCAGGTACTCCTTCGGCACGACACTCCAACACAAAAGAAAAACCACGCGGGCGAAAAGAAAATTTCGTTTTCTCTCTTTCTTTTTTTTTTGTAAGTCGGCACGGCACTTCAAGAAGAAAATTTACGTGGTACGGCTCGGCGGTCCAAGTATCTCTGGAGGTCGCCGCTAATTTGCGGGACCTCCATGCTCCAATTTCCCCTTCCAGGGGGGTCCGCTACTTAATTGGGCCAAGAGGTGCTGACCTCTTTCCGCTAGATCTTCGGGTCGATAGCCTCTACTAGTGTCCTTCCTTATCAAAGGATTCGTCGCCGGCGAATCTTCCTTATCGGTGTAGACCTTGCGTTGTCGTTATCCGGCGATAAGGGATACGCGAACGAGGGTACCGCAACGGGAATAATTCTTTAGGGTCCAGAAAGGGAAAAGGAGAAATTCGCGAGGGAGGAAATAGGGTTTCAGAATAGCGGGAAAAGGGAGGCTGTGCCCTTACCTATTCTTACATGGAGCTAAGTAAACGCTCACGGTTTCGCACAATGAAATAAATTCCTGAAAAACAACCTTACACAATGGAAATAGCGCACAACAAAAAAAAATAAAGAATACAATACATCAATTTTGATGCGTTACGCAATAACACAAAAAAAATAATACGATAGAAAATGATAAAAAAAAGAAAACGCAGACAGAGCAGAAAAAGAATAAATGCTTCAAAAGTTCGCTCACTAAAATATATAGGGTCCCCCTCTCCTCTCAGGGAGATCCCTGGACCTCGCCACAGTCGCCAATAAAATCAATGATAATCATTAGTAAACATGATCTATAACAAAAAGCAAAAAAAGAACAGAGAAAAGAAACAATAGAGAAAAAAAGAAAGAGAAATAAAAGTGCTCCCACCTGGAGAGGTGGCAAAATGCCACGTCACAATGTATATATATCTTATTTTATGATAAGGTAGGCTAAAAAATTTTTTAAACAATTTTTTTTGCAAATTTTCTAGCGATAATGGCCGTGTATATATGAAAAATACGTTGTAAAAAATACTAACTTTCAATCGCAAAAATAAATCGCTTATCCTAATTTAATCGAAAAATGACCTATACAGCCTTAAAGTACAACACTTAAGCTATAAAAAACCGTTTTTAAAATTAATTTATCTTTATTTTTCATTTTTTTACAACAATTTGAAAAAAAAAAAATTTTTTTCGAAAAGTCTCCTTGTATTTTGTTAAATATTAACAAAACCTTTAGATTTGGAGTAAAATGGATCACGCATTCGTTTTTTTGAGATTCTGGCGATGGATTTAAAAAAAACGTCTCCCTGCGATGATTTGGCTTAAGTTATAAGCGATTGAAAATCGCTCGGGTCTCACAGACCCAGAGTACCCGGATCGGGACAAACAGTATAGAGTACCCGCTGAGGGTTAATAAACTATTTTCTTTGATTTTTTTTTCCTCTTTCCCTCCTTCACCACGGATACCGTAGAAAAAAAAGAGTTTTTTTTTTCTCCTCGTTTCTTTTTGTAGCGTGAACTTTTTTTTTATTGAAACTTTTCTTTTTCTTTTTTCTTTTTTTTCTCTTTTCTCTTTCTTTTCTCAAAAAAAAGGAGAGAGAGGGGGGGTAGATAAAAGAAAATTTTTTTTTCGGTGTTTTGTTTTCGTTTCCTCTTGTTGTTTTTTTTCTTTTCATAGTCGATCCGGCAGTTTTGCCCGATTTACCGACTTTTATAGTTTTCTTTTCTTTCTCTCTCTTTCTCCTTTCTTCCGCGGGCCGATTTTTTTTCTCTCTCTTTTCATTTTACCGCGGATTAGTGTTCCCTCCCCGCCCCGGCTACCGGGAGGAGCTATATTACCGAGGAATTTGGTGAGGAGGTCATGGAGCTGGAGAGAGCGGCTCGTCGTTTTGCCGCCGAGAGGACTCCGGTGGAGTTGATCCGCGTGCTGGACGCGGACAAGCTAAACCCTGAAGGGTCCTGGGAAGTGGTCCATGATAGGATCGTCCGCTTCCAGCTGCGGAATCGGCTTGGGGACGGAGTCGTCCCCTGGGACAGAGAGGTCGACGAAAGGGGATGGGGCATGCCGGTAACCCTGCGGGCTGCATGGGATCAGCCGTCCGCCGACCCCCTCTCCTCCACCTTGGGAGATCGGGATACCGTTCCCGATCCTCCATCGTCCCATTCCCTTACCGTACCATCCTCGGCTACTACTACCGCGGATGTCGGGATGTCGCTGGCGAATACGGTGGCAGTGGTGTCAACGGGTACGATCACCACCTCGACAATGGTTAGCACCACTGCTACCGGATTCGCAACTTCGGGACCATCCATTAGGGCACCGTTGGTCCCCACCAACCACCAGGGGGTTGTGCCTCGTCCTTTGGCGACGACTTCGGGGGTATACCTCCCCTCTGGACAAATCAGAGGCCCTTGGGGGGACCCCCTTGAATTTACAGGAAGCCTTCCAGGTAGTGGAGATTTATCGCGAGTAGGGTACCTAGAGCCATCACCCCCACCCCCTACCGCCTCCCTATACCCCCACACCACTCTACCGCCCCTTTCCTCTTCCGCTGGGGAATTCGTGCGTCTGGCGCAGAGCCCTGCGCCGACGTATGTTTTCCCCGGATCTACCCCCTTTCCGAACCCTAACCCCACGCGTCACAAGGTACGCTACCCTGCTACCGCTGTGACCGAGTCTCAAGGACTCCCGTCTGGTTCACGGGCTAATTATTATCCCCCCGAACCAGCATGGGAGGACACATTTTACGTACCGGGGCCAAATAGATCCCATACCGCCCCTCCTACCGGATACCCCGTGGGGGGCCCCGGAGAGGGAGCCTCCACTTGGGGGGGGGGGGGGGGGGGGTGAGAAGTCGGGCAGCGAACCCCGACACCAGTGAGTGGCCCGATAGTCCCTTAGGGACTACCACCCTGGTAGGCTCCGCGAAGGCATTCGGGGCCTTAAAAAAGTGGCAGGTTTCCTTCTCCGGGAAACCCGAGGAAGACCCCGAGGAGTTCCTGGCTCTGCTAAAGCAATATGGCCGTGCGAATGGTCTCACGCCCATGGATGTCGTCCGGTCGGTTCCGGGTGTCCTCCAAAAGAGGGCCCGGATCTGGTACACGGGCGAGAGCCATGGGTGGTCCTCTTGGGAGGATTTCACCGCTGCGTTTCGTCGGCAATTTACCAAAGCTGACTTTCAGCGCCGTCTACGGCAAGACATTAACCGACGAACGCAGGGTGAAGGAGAAACTATCGCAGAGTTCGTTACCGTCATGCGTTGGGCTTTTAATAGGTTGAGCCCCCGCATGTTCCTTACCGAGCAGTTGGACACCATCTGCTATAATATGAATCCCGAATATTACCGAGATATTCGACGAGATGAGATCTCTTCGTACGAAGAGCTCATCGAGAAGGCAAAGGTCGTGGAAGGCCTTTTGGAAAGGAAACGGGCCTTCCGGCCCCCTCCCCCGGCGGAGAGCTGGGTGTTGCCAACCATGGCGTATACCCCCTCTTCCAAAAAGAAGGGGGTGGGTCACGATGCAGCAGCTCCTCTGCTGGGCGAGCGGGCCGGAGGTACCCGATCCCGAACCGTAACGTCCGGGAAGAATTCAAAGGCCCTACCGTTGGAACGTAACGTGTCTCCGAGTGAGTGGGACCATTCCCCCTCAGCAGAGGGGGACACCTCCTGCCCTGCGAGGGACGTTCCGGACTTTCGGGCTAGAACTACCTCTACCGCCCCCACTACCGTCCCTGCAAAGGCCAAGAAGGCCCAACCGGGTACTAAGCCCTCTGCCGCTTCGCCCTTGCTCTCGCCTGGGGAAATAGCCCTGGCGCGGGCAGAGGGGAAGAAGTCCAGCCCTTCGGGTTCGGAAAATCCGGACCAGAAGTGCTGGAATTGTCTTAAGTCGGGGCACCGCTATTCCGCCTGCTCTCTTCCGAGGGGACAGTTCTGTTACGGTTGTGGGGAGCCCGGGGTCTTCGTAACTAGCTGTTCTCGATGCAACCGGCGGAAGGGAAACGGCCGAGGAGGACAGCATTAAGGACCCGCGCTTCCCCCTCCGTGGCAGAAAGGACCCCGCAAATTACCGTTTCTAGGACCGAACCCTCCGAGAGGGATCCTACCGTTTTACCGCCCACTCCCGAAATCACCCCTACCGTTTCCGACCCTCTCGTTGCCGCGGACGCTGACTCCCGGTTTTTCCTGACTATCGTTATCGGCGGTAAGGTGGTTCCGGCCCTCCTGGATTCGGGGGCTACTCGCTCCTACTTGGGGTCGAGGGCCGTCGAACCCGTAAAGGACCGGATCCAGCCTTTTAGCTCCACCCTAGCGGTAGCTGATAACTCCCGGGTCAGTGTGACGGGACTGATTTCTCTCAATATCCCCGTAGACGGGGTTAGTAAGGTCATTGAATTTAGAGTGGTACCTACCCTGGGATACGATTGTATCCTAGGGATGGATTTTTTTCAAACTTTCGAAGTCATTTTGGACTTCGGAGCTTCCACGTGGACCACTCCAGTGGGAGTCGTCCATCAGTTCCGTCCCACTACCCTACCGCCTACCGTATCTCCGTGTGCTGGGATCAGCGAGCTGACCCCCGAGGAGGAGGCACGACTCCAAGCTTACTTGGTCCAAAACGTCCCTCCTCCTCGGAAATTGTTAGGAGTGACCACCCTGGCGGAGCATCATATCGATGTAGGGGGACATGCCCCGATTAGACAGAGGGTACGAAGGACCTCTCCACGAGTCCTTCAAGCCGCTCAGGAGGAAGTATACAGGATGCTCCGCGAGGGAATTATTGAGCCTTCCCAGAGTCCGTGGTCAAGTTGCCCCGTCCTCATTCCCAAGCCGAATGGGACCTACCGGTTTTGCATCGACTACAGGGAGGTCAATAAGGTCACTAAGAAAAATACCTACTATAAGGGACGCTCGGGTCTCATTCGGGTTCGCGCGCCTGAAAGAGGTACGCGGTCTTACCTCCCGACCTGAATCACGGGACGGAAACCCCCACCGTCGTACCACGTCCAACTGCAGTTGCAATTGGAGTGGGACGGCTCGCCGCTGAGCGGTCTCCCCCCTTTGACTCCTCCCGAACGGCGTATAAAAGAGACGCGGCTCCTTGCTGCTACCGAATTAGCGGTTGCACTATTTATTCCGAAAACAAGACCTGACTAGCTCAGTTCAGGGTCTATCCATGGGTTCTCATGGTAGCAACTCTATGAATAAATAGTAACCCCGATTATGGTAAGACTATAGACGAAATAGAATATATATATTTGAATTCAATAGGAACTACATAAATTCAATGGTGCACGAATCATATAATCATTCTCTCATATCATAACAGAACATAACATATCTTAACTTAACCCGCTGCAACCAATCGCATCATCACTCATAATTGGGACGTTCCGACGTCACTCATAACATAAACGGATTCTATCGCTTTCTTTCCTATACAGTGTTTCGCTTCTATTCTCTAGGACATATGGTCGCTTCTACGTGACGTCACGCCGGAGACGTCGTATATATTGTAACGTTCCGGCAAGTCGAACTTGCTGAAACGTTAATAATTATAATAATAAATAATTTTTGAAATATTGTTTTAAGTTCAATCATCATTGATAAGAAAGTCCATGATGATTGAACAAGAGAATAAACCTCGGAACGGAGAACTACCCGATCCGAGGTATAGAAAATAAAGGATTCGACTCGCTCGATGCGTTCTCGAATGCGGTATTGGGAGGAGTCGAATCAATCAAACATTGATAATTATGAAATAAATATCTCTAAACTTCAGTCATCATCGATCTAACGATCCATGATGATTGAAGTAAGTAAAATAACCTAGAGATGCACCTCATCCGAGGAAAGTAAAATAGAGGATTCGACTCGCTCGATGAATCAATCACAGGTGAATGAATTGAGCGATTACCATCAATTCATTCACCAGAATTACATTGATCGATTGGATTGTTTAGGATCCAACTGATTTAAAACAGTTCAGATGAATAAATAAGCAAGATTATCATAATTGAAAAATCTCATAACCTCAAAACGGAGATGCCTCCGTTCTGAGGAAAATGAAGCAGATTCAACTCACTTGATGAGGAATCTGCTCACAAAAGGATAATAATAAGCTCACACAATGAGCTTACTAAACATTTTTATAACAACAATTAACAAATAACACTGATTCTATGAAATATTTCAAAGAATCAGTGTCGAAACAAAAGACATAACCTCGAAACAGAACATACTGTTTTGAGGCTAAGAAAAGTCTTTGTATAAAAACTAATATTAAAAATTAAATAGTATTAAATAAAAATTAGTATTAAATAAAATAAACAAACCTTAAAGAAAGCACGCTAAATCCAATTAAAAAAAGCACAGGTCTTTTTTTTAAAGAAAGCACAGAACTGCATTCACCATGCACCTTGCACTTTGCACGTTATAGACTGCATACGCTATCTTTTTTACCTTTGATACTCGATGATGCAACTACAGGCAAGATGGCTGTCCTTGTTACAGTAGCGCCTGTGCTGTCTGAGAGAACTAGATTCAAAATTTAAATTTGAATTAAGAAATAAAGTCGGTACAACGGTAAGCAGAAAAATCGTTACGACGATAAGAGAAAAAGTCGTTATGATATCGGTTAAGCGAAAAATTCGTTAACCGAGAATCATGATACGGAATCAATTGAGGGCGTGTCTAACTGCCCCTTGAAACTCTTGAGCAGCCTATAGCAGGCGCGGATTGCGCGACTGACGGTGCGCCGTTTGAAATGCTCCAATGAGACACGAAACGTGCGAGATTCAAACGAGCCAACGCCGTCAGGAAAAACCAATCACGGCAAAGAGACCGATGGAAAGGGAAAATAGCGCTTTCCGCACGCTCTGAAAAGAGTATAAAAGGAGGAAAAATCGACAAGATCCTCAGATTGATTCTGCGATCTAACGATACAGAGTCATATCTCACTAGGAGACTCTTTCGAGGGTCTGGTGAAAGCCAGCCCCTTTAAAGATCTCTGAATTTCCCTAAAGGTCCCGATAGTTCCTCTTCCTGGATCATTATCCTGTACTTGGGAAATCTCGATTCCTTTGCGAGGCTCCTAGCACTACGCCTAGCCCCTCGTAAAGGATTTAAGAGACAGAAGGCTCCTAGCACTACGCCTAGCCCCTTCTGTTTCTGAGAGGAACCTAGTTCCTACCTAGAATCCTTCAACCATAGGGATTCTCAAGTCTTCTGCGAGGCTCCTAGCACTACGCCTAGCCCCTCGTAGAGGATAAAAGGGAATCGAAGGCTCCTAGCACTACGCCTAGCCCCTTCGATTGCCAGAGGAACCTAGTTCCTATCTCCAATTTCCTAATCCCTAAAATTAGGGATACTCGGTTCTTCTGCGAGGCTCCTAGCACTACGCCTAGCCCCTCGTAGAGGATTTAAGAGATCGAAGGCTCCTAGCACTACGCCTAGCCCCTTCGATTTCTAGAGGAACCTGATTTCCTCCTAACATCCCTATCCCTAGGGATCCCAAACTCTCTTACGGGGCTCCCAGCACGGCAAGAGGTGAGGGAAAATAAATTAAAGAAAACCGGAAGTCATCTTACGGACTTCCTATTAATTTCTATTTTTTACTTTTATTCAAATTTAAAGGAGAAGAAAATTTTATGTAATAAAATTTTACCTATTCCCACACTGATACTCAATCTCACACTTTAGTATTAAGTCTTCACCGATAAAGAAGTTAACACCCGTTATCGACTAAAAATCCTAAGTTACTCGCTCTACTTTACCCGTCCAGTACACGAACCTTATTTTTAGACTAATTCGCACGCACGACTACCACAAGAGAGTGGGAGAAAGAAATCGTGACGTCACGCGAAACGTCTCATTGGCGCCCGAACAGGGACGGGTTTGAAATTATTAGACGAATTCTAGCGATTAAGACTTTAAAAATTAATTAAAACCTCAAATAAAAATAAATTATCGATCCGGCATTAATTATTAAGTTAATAAATAAAAATGGAAGAAGATGAAGCAAGAGGAGGGTATGTTTCCAGCCCTGAAGACAGGAATGATCCTCCAGGAGTATCCCCAAGAAGGATACCGGGATTCACAACTGGATTGCCCCACCCACAGACTCCACCAAATCCAGCAACACAGGAAAGAACGATGATTGAAATTCTAAGACAAATGAAAAGAGAATTTAATCAGCAATTAGAAAACTTTCATCAATCCATCGATGGAAAATTGCAAAAGCACCAAGAAAAAGTTGAAGAAAGCGTGAGAAGATCCATATCGGAATTCCACACGCATTTGGAAACAGGAACGCCACGAGCGGAAAACCATTATCCAACCAATGGCTTTGCTGGTGCCATCTCAAGGGAATCGACAAGAATCAACACAAATAACAACAGGTCTACAGGAAGTGAGCCTAAGCTATGGGGAAACCCAAAGCTAAGCTTGCCAACCTTCAAGAATGCTGCAACGGAAAGACCAATAAGGTACTTGAGAGACCTTAGGAAATATTATGCAGCGCTAGGGAGACACCATGACATTAGAGTATTAATCTCGCAAAGTTTGTCAGGGTCAGTCAAAGATTGGTGGTCACTGATCGAAAGAGAAGTTGACACACTAGAGGATTTTGAAGAACTTTTTAAACAGCGATATTGGAATGAGGAGAAGCAGCACAAAGCTAAAGAAGAAATCGAATTTGGATTCTATGATCCCAACAAAAAGGCAGGAAGGGTCGAATATGCCCTTAAATTAATCGCAACTGCCAAAGAATTGGTGCCACCACCTACCGACAAGCAAATTATTAAAAATCTAGCAAGGCACTTCTCCGAAGACATCCGAACAGCGGTCTTAGCCCGAGGATTGGACAGGATGAACGATTTCCTGGATCTACTCGAGAGATTTGATGAGGGAGGTTTACTCAACAACAAAAGAGAATCACCAAGAGAGAGTAAACCCTCCTGGAACAAAAACATAGACATGAAAAACAAAACAAAATGGACACCGACGACCGGAAAGTCTTTTGGCGTAAAAAGTTTAGAAAAACAAGACGCCACGAAGTCTCCAAAACCATCGACTTCGCAAGATTGGAAGAAACCAGAAAAGAAAAAGATTTTTAACCCAGGAAATAAAACCCAGAGGAATGTCCGAGCAATAATCGAGGAAATAGACTCGGATCTGGACTCCGAAATAGAGGAAACAAAAGATCAGGGAAACGACGAAGCGTCGTGTCACGAATCCTCCCTATAATGAACACGACGCTATTCACAGGGAGAGACACTCGTGAAGAACTATTGGAAGAAACCGAAATTCCAAGAAAACGGGACGAAAAATCCCCAATTATTCCAATAGAGATCGAAGGAATTAGAATAAAAGCCCTGATTGATACAGGAAGTGAAATTTCGGCAATTTCCGAAGAACTTTTTAATAATAATAAAGTTATTTTTGAAAAAGTTCCAACTCTACCTATTTGCAACACGAAGATCAGAGGAGCAGTTGCAGGAAGAGCTACAAAGATCAAGAAGCAGATTTTTGCCAAAATAAAAATAGGAAATTTCACCTCCAAAATCGTATTATTGATAATACCTAAGTTAACAACAAAATGCATCTTAGGAATCGATTTCTTGACAAGAGAAAAAACAATAATAAACTTGGAAACTTCCCAATTATGGCTAAAAGCTCAGAATCGCATAAGTCCAGTCGTGGAGATGGTTTTGAATGAAGAAGAATATCAAACCACACACGCCGTTAGAGAAATAACGAAGGACGAGGAAATTTTCTTTCCTACTAAAGAAGAGATTTCAAAAACTACTCAAGAGTGCGACAATCTGAGTATGAAACAACAACAACAATTTAGCCATTTGCTAGAAAAGCACATAGAGGTATTTGATAAAAGACCTGGGAGACTGAAAGGATACCAACATCGACTTCAGGTAATTCCCCATGAACCCTTCAGGGCAAGGTCATATCCAATACCGATGGCATATCGGGAAGCAGTCAACGAAGAAATAGAAAGAATGAAATCATTGAAGATAATAAGATCATCAAGAAGTCCATATGTGAATCCTATGGTGACTGTCATTAAAAAAGACGGAAGTGTCAGATTATGCCTAGACGCAAGGCAATTAAACAAGATACTGGTGACTGATAACGAATGCATGCAGCCACCAGAAATATTGTTTCAACAATGCAAGGGTGTCAAGATTATGTCCACCCTAGATCTGACTACAAGTTTTTGGCAAGTCCCTTTGCATCCTGAATCAAGAAAATACACAGCCTTCACACACTGTGGAAAATGCTACGAGTTCAATGTAACCCCCTTCGGATTAAAAACTAGTACCGCGAGTCTAGTTAGAGGCTTAGAGCCAGTATTAAGAAACATAGGGGATCACATAATAAACTTCGTAGACGACATGCTGTGCATCTCAGGATCCGTCGAGGAACATTTACAACACCTAGACGGTCTTTTTCATCGACTACGGGAATTTGGACTTACGATAAGCTTCAAAAAATGCTCATTTTTCAGGAAGGAAGTTAGATTCCTTGGCCATATTCTCACGCCAGAAGGCATTCGGCCAGATCCAGAAAAAATAGAGAGCATCCACAAGTTTCCGACACCGAGAAATATAAGACAACTGAGAGGATTTTTGGGACTGGTAAATTTTTATACAAAATTTACCAGCAAACATGCCCAAACAATAACCACTCTGTTAGACCTTGTCAGAAAAGGTACGAGATGGAAATGGGAAGAAAAGCACGCTGAAGCGTTCGAAGCAACAAAAAGAAATTTCTGCGAAGCAGTCATTCTGCAGTACCCTGACCACAAGAAGACTTACTTCTTGCAGACAGACGCCAGCGAATATGCACTAGGTGCAGTGCTTTTTCAGAAAAACGAAAAAGATGAACATGAAGTCATCTGTTTCGCGAGCAGAACCCTAAAGGGACCAGAAGTGGGCTACTTTACCACGGAGAAAGAACTCCTAAGTATCGTATGGGCCCTTCAAAAGTTTCGAACTTACCTATTAGGGGCTCGAATTAAAATAATAACGGATCACAATGCCCTTATCTTTTTAAAAAGATGCAAACTGGTTAACTCCAGATTGACCAGATGGATTCTAGCGATCCAGGATTACAATCTGGAGATAGAGCATTGTCCCGGTAAGCTCAACCAGGTCGCTGACATCCTTAGTCGACCTGAAATGGAAAAAAATATCACAAAGCAACAGGAATTAAGATTAGGTGATAGAATATCGCTAAATAAATTAGCAAAAAGAATGTCAAATGAATTCAAAGAATTATTGACTCACCTAGGACAGTTGCAAGACGAAGAAAAAGAAATAATAAATATCAAAAACAATGTTAAGAATAATCCATCAAACTTCGAAAGACATCAAATTATCCAGGACGTCCTCTTTGAAAAAATTGGGACAAATTGGAAAGCCGTATTACCTGAAAAATATGTAAAAACATTAATAAAAGAATGTCATGAAATTTATGGACACATAGGATCGAAGAAATGTTATTTCATCCTCAAAGAAGATTTCAACATCCCCAAAATGCACAAGATCATAAGACAAACACTGGCATCATGCGATTCATGCCAGAGGAATAAATACAATACAGCAGGATCTTTTGGAAATCGGGAAATAATTGTACCGGAAAAACCATTGGATCTCATTTCCCTAGATTTCTGTGGACCACTTCCAACAACTGAAGAAGGACACAAGTACATTTTAGCCGTTATAGACGTATTTTCAAAATACGTAAGATTGTACCCTCTGAGAAAGGCAACGGCACAAGCTACGCTGGATGCAATATTTTCCGACTACGTGGAACGCATAGGAAAACCTCGAAGGATTTTATCCGACCTTGGAACCCAATTTACATCAGCAACCTGGAGAAAAACTCTCCAGCAAAACGGAATACAAGTTATCCATACATCGATAAGACACCCACAAGCAAATCCGGTGGAACGAGTAAATCGGGAACTAGGAAGGTTTTTCCGAACATTTTTGAAGGACAATCACACAAATTGGATAAAATGGCTACCTGTGATTGAGTCATGCATAAATGAAGTACAGCATGAGACGACGAAATTCACTCCGGTGGAAATCCAGTTAAATAAAAAACCAAAACGCCCTTGGGCAAAATGGTTCCAATTGAAGCCACCCGATTCGCAGACACCGTACGAATTAAAACTCCAATTGGCGAAGGAATCGATTAAATCGATACGTGGCAAAGCAGCTGCGAAATACAATAAAAAACATAAATTTCAAGAATTCAAAGAAGGCGATTTGGTATTAGCAAAGGCTTTAAACGTATCAAATCCAAGCGCAAAAAGAATCGCCAAATTCATGTCGGTCTATGAAGGACCTTATAGGATAAAAAACCGAATAAAATCCTCCACCTACATCCTACAACATATGAATTCCGAAAAAGAGAGAGGGATGTACCATGTACAGGACCTCAAACCTTATTTCAAAGAAAAGTAGGGACAAAATAATAAAAGTAGGGATAATTTCACAAAAGTAGGGATAAAATTATAAAAGTAGGGATAATTTCGTAAAAGTAGGGATAAAATAATAAAAGTAGGGATAAAAAACCTAGAGTAGGGATAATCTAATAAAAGTAGGGGTAAAAAGGACCCTATTTAATCGAGGATCCAGACTCGATCGGGATCAGTTAGCATCGAGCAAGATGACGAGTGAAACCTTTGAGGAAGAAATCATAAAAGCGTTCGAAGAAATGAACATCGGGTCTAGAAGTCCAACAATCCCGATCCAGATCGGAGAAGTGACAACCTCGGCACTTCTGGACACAGGCTCCCAAGTCTCAATAATTTCAGAAGAATTCTATGAGAAAAATTACAAAAACATTTTTAAGAAAATGTTAACTTTTTTTGATAAAGAAAAAATAAGTGGTCTCTTTGATGAGAAAAGCTCCACCAAAAGAGTATACGTAGAGATTGGATTAGGCGCCGCAAAAACGAACATTTGGGCCTTAATCGTATCGAACATAGAAGAGAACTGCATCCTCGGTATGAATTTTTTTAGGAAAACACAGGCCAAATTAAACTTCCAAGATCTTGAAATGATACTAAAGATAGACAATAAAAAACATTATTTTAGGCTACAGGAAGAATCCTGCAGTTGCCACCATTAAAAAAAAAAAAAAAAAAAAAAAAAAAATTTAATTAATAATTAATTAATTAATCTATAAAAATAATAACTTGATGATATTCTAGAAAGTTCTTATACAAGAAGAAGAAGTGTAAGATTAATTCTAAGGCTAAGTTTCGGGATACTGAAAAAGAAAAAAGAAAAAGAAATAATGAGATTAAAGGTATAATATAAAGTAAATAGAATCATATAAAGAAAAAGAGTTAAGCTAAATTTCCGTTGGAAAATCAAAAATAAAGAGAAAAGTAGAGGTCAATCATATCAAAGGCTAGTATTAAAATCAAAACAAACGGGAAAGCTTATAAAAGGAAACAGACCCACTCTTAATAGATTAGTCGAAAATAAATCATGGAGAAGAATACTCAAACCGAATCTGCCCTAGAAGAACAAGGCGACAGGATTATTGTCCCAAGAATATTTAAAATGGGAGAAAGGAAGAGACACCGGTTCCCAACTCCCATGTTCCGCAATAAGAAGCATAAAGGGAACCAGGTGGAGGATTGTCTCCTGAAACTATCAGGAATTATACAAGAACTCCAAAAGGAAGCGACGGAGAAGGCGATCCACGAGGAGATAGAGGAGGAAATTAATAAAATACTTAAAAAAAAACCCAGAGTGATAAATGTAGAAAAAGTAAATCTTCCACAATTTCAAACTAGAGACATAATATACCTGGGAGAAAAGATGGGTGACCCATATACAAGGAAGCACTCGCGATCCCGAATACCCACTGGCACAAGATTAACTTCCCGACGTCCAATGGCAAACCCAGATGTGGTATACCTTGGGACCCACTCACGCACCCAAATCCCAACGGGAAAGAAGAAGTCGGCCGAACATACCAAGTTGGCAGCACAGGAGGAAAGGGCGCAGATCCTCCAACAAGCTCAGGAGAAATGGCAAAACAGCAAATACCGATACATTGAACCCAGCGATATACAAAAGTGGCCTAATATTTTTCTTTAAAAAAAAAAAAAAAAAAATTATTAAACTCTTAATAATGAAATAAATTACCAACACTAACAACACTACACTACACACCGACAGACAACAGCACACTTACACATTTATAAAAAAAAAAAAAAAAGTGGGAAAAATAAAGTTTTTTTTTCCTTCTTACTCGTGAGCGAACTCATTTAAAAGGAAACCTCACCTCTTTCCCAAAATCAAAAGGGTTCATTTCCTTTGGGGGGGGTGATGTAACGTTCCGGCAAGTCGAACTTGCTGAAACGTTAATAATTATAATAATAAATAATTTTTGAAATATTGTTTTAAGTTCAATCATCATTGATAAGAAAGTCCATGATGATTGAACAAGAGAATAAACCTCGGAACGGAGAACTACCCGATCCGAGGTATAGAAAATAAAGGATTCGACTCGCTCGATGCGTTCTCGAATGCGGTATTGGGAGGAGTCGAATCAATCAAACATTGATAATTATGAAATAAATATCTCTAAACTTCAGTCATCATCGATCTAACGATCCATGATGATTGAAGTAAGTAAAATAACCTAGAGATGCACCTCATCCGAGGAAAGTAAAATAGAGGATTCGACTCGCTCGATGAATCAATCACAGGTGAATGAATTGAGCGATTACCATCAATTCATTCACCAGAATTACATTGATCGATTGGATTGTTTAGGATCCAACTGATTTAAAACAGTTCAGATGAATAAATAAGCAAGATTATCATAATTGAAAAATCTCATAACCTCAAAACGGAGATGCCTCCGTTCTGAGGAAAATGAAGCAGATTCAACTCACTTGATGAGGAATCTGCTCACAAAAGGATAATAATAAGCTCACACAATGAGCTTACTAAACATTTTTATAACAACAATTAACAAATAACACTGATTCTATGAAATATTTCAAAGAATCAGTGTCGAAACAAAAGACATAACCTCGAAACAGAACATACTGTTTTGAGGCTAAGAAAAGTCTTTGTATAAAAACTAATATTAAAAATTAAATAGTATTAAATAAAAATTAGTATTAAATAAAATAAACAAACCTTAAAGAAAGCACGCTAAATCCAATTAAAAAAAGCACAGGTCTTTTTTTTAAAGAAAGCACAGAACTGCATTCACCATGCACCTTGCACTTTGCACGTTATAGACTGCATACGCTATCTTTTTTACCTTTGATACTCGATGATGCAACTACAGGCAAGATGGCTGTCCTTGTTACAGTAGCGCCTGTGCTGTCTGAGAGAACTAGATTCAAAATTTAAATTTGAATTAAGAAATAAAGTCGGTACAACGATAAGCAGAAAAATCGTTACGACGATAAGAGAAAAAGTCGTTATGATATCGGTTAAGCGAAAAATTCGTTAACCGAGAATCATGATACGGAATCAATTGAGGGCGTGTCTAACTGCCCCTTGAAACTCTTGAGCAGCCTATAGCAGGCGCGGATTGCGCGACTGACGGTGCGCCGTTTGAAATGCTCCAATGAGACACGAAACGTGCGAGATTCAAACGAGCCAACGCCGTCAGGAAAAACCAATCACGGCAAAGAGACCGATGGAAAGGGAAAATAGCGCTTTCCGCACGCTCTGAAAAGAGTATAAAAGGAGGAAAAATCGACAAGATCCTCAGATTGATTCTGCGATCTAACGATACAGAGTCATATCTCACTAGGAGACTCTTTCGAGGGTCTGGTGAAAGCCAGCCCCTTTAAAGATCTCTGAATTTCCCTAAAGGTCCCGATAGTTCCTCTTCCTGGATCATTATCCTGTACTTGGGAAATCTCGATTCCTTTGCGAGGCTCCTAGCACTACGCCTAGCCCCTCGTAAAGGATTTAAGAGACAGAAGGCTCCTAGCACTACGCCTAGCCCCTTCTGTTTCTGAGAGGAACCTAGTTCCTACCTAGAATCCTTCAACCATAGGGATTCTCAAGTCTTCTGCGAGGCTCCTAGCACTACGCCTAGCCCCTCGTAGAGGATAAAAGGGAATCGAAGGCTCCTAGCACTACGCCTAGCCCCTTCGATTGCCAGAGGAACCTAGTTCCTATCTCCAATTTCCTAATCCCTAAAATTAGGGATACTCGGTTCTTCTGCGAGGCTCCTAGCACTACGCCTAGCCCCTCGTAGAGGATTTAAGAGATCGAAGGCTCCTAGCACTACGCCTAGCCCCTTCGATTTCTAGAGGAACCTGATTTCCTCCTAACATCCCTATCCCTAGGGATCCCAAACTCTCTTACGGGGCTCCCAGCACGGCAAGAGGTGAGGGAAAATAAATTAAAGAAAACCGGAAGTCATCTTACGGACTTCCTATTAATTTCTATTTTTTACTTTTATTCAAATTTAAAGGAGAAGAAAATTTTATGTAATAAAATTTTACCTATTCCCACACTGATACTCAATCTCACACTTTAGTATTAAGTCTTCACCGATAAAGAAGTTAACACCCGTTATCGACTAAAAATCCTAAGTTACTCGCTCTACTTTACCCGTCCAGTACACGAACCTTATTTTTAGACTAATTCGCACGCACGACTACCACAAGAGAGTGGGAGAAAGAAATCGTGACGTCACGCGAAACGTCTCAATATATATATATATATATATATATATATATATATATATATATATATATATATATATATATATATATATATATATCGCAATCGCATAGCAAAGTCTACTCATCGTTAGCAGATCCCGATGTTCTCATCCTTGTTGGGCGCGTGGTCTCCCTCGCTTCCCCCACTACGATGCGTCGTCACCTCTCGTCGTCTCCCTCAGCAACTCGGCGGCTGACGTCACCCGTGACGCAGGGCCCTTTCCCCGGATCGGCTGACTATGTCGGCTGGATACGGCGCAACTGCATCTCCCAGATGCGTCGATTGAGGAGATAGAGGGCTCGGAGCCACTGCGCGCTCCGACCCTTCCCGTATGCCCTTGGGCTTGGCCCCACAAGCCTTAACTGCCAATTGGGATGGAAGCCCCGATTGCAGTTAGGGCGGAATTCTCAAAGAATTCACTGGCCCTTTGTTCAGAATGCGGAACGGTCTCTCCGCTCTCCAACTCCGCGGGATCCCTGGTCGCGCCTCCGGACACGATGCTTCGCACCCTGCCCCGGAACTTTGTAACACCACTGTCCTCCTTGGAGATACACTCCCAAGTCCTTCGGAATACACCGTGTTCCGCCCTTCGAGTCAGGAAGGACGGCTCCTCTACTCGTCTCCCGTGTCGCACTCTTGGTAAGTCCTTTTATAATCCCTTATTTCTGGTTCACCCACAATATCACCGCTACACTAAAGGTCCTAGCAGGATATTCTCGCCCCGTATACTTGGGGTAACACAAAATACTTATGGACTCTCGGGTCCAATACCAAAAGGGTGAACGCGACTGACTTCGTATTGCAACCCGCTCGAGGGGTATAATCGACAAGGGATTCGCGACGACGACGGACAGAGATTCGTCTCTCAGAATCGAACGAGTGAGAGCGAGTCCTCGAGGGGCTCGCTTATTTATCGTCGCGGATCCCTCTCAACCGATCGACCGAACGATCTCGAGTTCGATAGTTTTTGCCCCTCAATTATTGGGCTCGTGTGACTAAAGTAGAGTTTTTCACGATCCTTCTATGAGTTTCTACGGCTCATATCTTTTTATGAAGTGCAGTTGCATTAATGTCCTCGCGGCTGCTTCCCTAATTCGCGGGGGGCTTCAATTCGATACCTCGCTCGACTCCCTCGCGAAATTAGGGAAGCGCATTCTGCACTTCGCCGATTTCGCTATTGTTATCCCACCCGAGTCTCAGGCGCTCCGGTTACAATACCGATAGCCCCGCCTGATCCTCTTCTCGACTCGCAGAACCTCCCAGGTCGAGGGCATTGAACTCCATACAATCAAGGCGCGTGGCATTTCTTTTGCCGATTTTCTTAGCTTAAGGTTAAGAAAATTCTAGAATACTTCTAGGCGATGATTTTCACGGACGAGACGGCTTCTCGAAAAGTCGCCTCGTCACACTACCCCTTACCGAATATCGATGCAATCCTCGACAAACTCCGTACCGCGAAGTATATTACTACCTTGGATCTAAGCCAGGCTTATTTCAAAATACCGTTGTCCCGAGAAAGCCGCGAGGTTACCGCTTTTGCCGTCCCGGGTCGGGGACTTTTTCAATTTACACGCATGCCTTACGGGTTAACAAACGCGCCAGCTACGTTCCAGTTGCTAATGGACAAGCTGATTACCCCAGATCTCGAACCTTTTGTCTTTGCATATCTTGATGATATTATCATCGCTAACGCTACCTTCGAAGAGCATATGTACTGGCTCGACTTAGTATTAAAGAGGCTTCAGCTGGCGAATTTAGAAATAAATCGCGAGAAGAGCCGATTCGGGTGCCAAGAGGTTCGGTATCTGGGGTATCTCCTCAACCGTGAGGGGTTAAAGGCCGACCCGGAACGGATCCAGCCCATCCTGGAATACCCGCCCCCCACAAACCTGAAACAATTGCGACGGTTTTTGGGAATGGTCGGATGGTACGCCAGATTCCTGCAGGATCTCTCAACTCTCAAACTTCCGTTAGTTAAACTGCTGCATAAAGATGTAGAATGGGAGTGGGGAGAGCCTCAGGAAGAAAGTTTTAGGGCACTCAAGAAGGCCCTTACCGAAACTCCCGTATTAGCTCGTCCGGATTTCTCCCTAGCGTTTACCGTACAGACTGACGCGAGTGACTTTGCAATCGGGGCCGTTTTGACTCAAAATCACGAAGATGGGGAACATCCTATAGTTTTTATCAGTCGAGTCTTAACGTCCGCCGAGCGCAAGTACACCACTACCGAGAAGAAATGTTTGGCGGTGATCTGGGCGGTTAAGAAGTTACGCCCCTACCTTGAAGGTTATCCTTTTACCGTGATCACCGACCACAGCAGCCTTCGCTGGCTCCATAATTTGAAGGATCCTACCGGGAGGCTAGCTCGTTGGGCCTTGCAACTGCAAGCTATGCCCGTCGAAATCGTGCACCGGAAGGGCCGTTTAAATTATGTTCCCGACGCGTTATCCCGTATGTTCGAGGGTTCGGTCGATATTGCCGCCATGGTCCACGACACTACCGATCTCTGGTACGAGAAGAGGTTCCAGGACGTCCAAAGGACACCCTTTAAATTTCCGGACTGGAGAATAACCGAAAATCAGTTATTTTATAACCGTCCGGACCCTCTTCTCGACCCTATCTTTCCGGATCTGGACGAATGGAAATTGGTTTTACCGAAATCCCTAAGGGAACGGGCACTCTTCGAGAGTCATAACACCCCCCAGGCCGGTCATATGGGGGTAGAAAAAACGTACCAGAGATTAGCACGCGATTTCTACTGGCCCGGAATTTACAGAGATACTGCGAAGTATGTGCAGTCATGTTTAACGTGTCAGCAAGTGAAGGTACCGCAACATAAACCTTACGGCCTGATGGGTGAAAGGTTCCTCGAGAGTCCCTGGAAGGTAGTCGCCACCGATGTAATGGGTCCCTTACCACCCAGTAAAGGACAATACCGGTATATCGTAGTCTTTCAGGACTACTTTACTAAATATATCGAGTGTATCCCCTTGCGAAAAGCAACGGGAGAAACAATTAGTAAAGCTTTTGAAAAGCTAGTTATTCACAGGTGGGGGCAGCCTTTCTACCTTCTTACCGACAATGGTACCGAATTTTGTAATAAATTCGTAGAAAATATTTGTAAAACCTACCGTATTAAACACACTACCGTACCGCCCTATCACCCCCAAGCAAACCCGGTGGAGAGAGTTAATCGGGTTATAAAAACAATGATCATGGCCTTTTTGAAAGGCGATCATCGAGACTGGGATGTCCACCTTCACGAGTTCACTTTTGCATACAATACCGCCACGCATTCCTCTACTGGAGTTTCCCCAGCATTTATGAACTTTAGTCGACATCCCCCTCTCGCTAACAGGTTACTGGATCAATTGGATCCTCCAACCCGATTGACTCCCTCTGATCCGGAGGTCTGGAAGGACCGATTAAGATTATTATCGGCACTTCGCGACTTAGCGAGGAGTCATTTAGACCGGGCTTCGGCAAAACAGGCCGAATATTATAATCGGCACCACAAAGAATTCTCGCTGACTATCGGCATGAAGGTAATGCGGAAAATGCACTATCTATCTTCCGGAGCTGCAAAGTTAGCTCTAGTTAGCAAAACCCTAGGTACCTTGGGCCGTATACCGTAGTAGAAATTTTATCACTTACCGCAGTTAATTTAGAAGATCCGGATGGTCATAAGATCAACCGCGTCCATGTCTCGGATTTGAAACCCTTCTACTTGCCAGATTCGGAACCCTCTAGACCTACCCCTGATACCCCTTACCATGAAAACTCGTTTTTGGGCGAAAGTCCCGATAAAATACCCCTTACCGAACCCCCAACTACCAAACGACCCAGAGGTCGCCCCAAAAAGAAAATATCACCCCCTCCCATACCGAAGGAACCCCTGCCGGCCCCGAAACGACCTCGGGGTCGCCCCAGGAAACCTACCGAACAAGAACCCATACCGCCCCTATCTCCCAGACGCTTAAGGTCCAGGAGAGCCCCCCTAAGTGAGATATGACCCGATACCGACCCTACCATTACACCTTAATAACCATCCATACCGTTTTTCAGTGATACTACGCCAGAAACGGGAATGAGCGAGCTCCCTTGTTGTACGGAAGCCTGATCAGTAGGCCGAGGAAGAGGGCGGGGCCTGCAAAGGGCACCCGCGGACGTCGAAGGAGAAACTCCATCGCCACAAGGCCGAGGCCGGGGGCAATGGACTATAGCCCAAGACTACCGTCGGACCCTGAGGGGAGGTCGCGGGAGCTGGCGCGGAGGCCGATACATAGGAGTATGGCAAGAAGTCATCGCCTCCATCGAGCCCACGGGAATCCCCAACGAGACCGAAACCAGGGGGTATCAAAGGGAGTTTACCGCTACCCCATCTACCTCCAAGACCAGCCATGATGTCGGAACCCTACTCCACGGAGGGGAGCTGGTCGCCACCTGCAGCACCAAGGAGGACCGCGACAGGGACACCACCACACTTTTGGAGGCCGCATCGCCCATAAGGCCCCCCCCCGTACCATAACCCCTTCCACCTCCAGTCGAGGGCGGAAGACCCCAGATAAGAACTGCTGGAACTGCGGGGCGGGGAATCACCGATATAGTGACTGCCCCTCGCCCCGTGGGACGTTTTGCTATATGTGCGGGACCCCGGGGGTTACCGTCAAAAAGTGCCGGAAATGCAGCGACACCTGGAGGGAGACCCGGGAGCGATGCTGGCCATTCGAAAGAAGGGGTCACTCACAAGTCGACCCGGCTCGCCCTCCGGAGCCGCTGATGAGCCTGGTTCCCCGGGGCCCCAGCACAGAGGCCTCCCGCCTTTCCGCCCGTATGGGGCCGCAGTCTTCCCCCATTACCACACCCATACCGTCACCCTCAATATCCCCTACCGCTCAGCCCATACCGCCACTGATCCCAAATCCTACTCTAACCCCTACCGCCCCCGTTCCCACCTTCGAGGAACAGGGAGTGACCGAACAACTAAGGGCTCTACAGAACCTTCAGTTTCCAAGAGTGGTGGCCTTTCCGGGAGCTAACGTTATCTTTAACATACATCCGGGTAAAAACCCACAGCACTAGTCCCGGAAGGGCAACCCAGCAGATGAACCCCTTACGTTACTCCCTGTTCGCTTCCCCACTACAACTCCACTATATAAAAAAAAATTTTTTTTTAATACTGTAATGGAAATTGAAACAATCTATTTATTTTCTTTTCTTTTCTCTTTTCTTTTTTTTGTACGCCGTATAGGCTATGAAGCTGACTGTAAAGTCCTAATAACAAAAATGTTTTTTTTTTCACATCCCTTTCTATTGTAATAAATAGGGGCCACGGAGAGATCCTCCGTTTTCCCCGCTTAAAGACACCATATGTATTCATTGAACCCCTGCCAGGTTCCCTCCTCCGAATAACTATGTTCCGTGACGCTGCATGACAGTTGGGGTTGGTGACAGTCTGGAGGGTCGCGAGTGCGCTCCCTTTTAAGTGGGGGGGAGTTTGTAACGTGGCCATTTGGCCGTGTTATCAATACGCGCTGTTATGAACAGATATAGTGTCCAGAGACCTCCCCGAAAGGGCTGGGACAAAATACTAAAGATATTTTAGATTGTTACAGAGTAGGACGGAGGAAGCACGAATCAGCGCGAACCCATTCCGATTCCCATGTTCCTTACCTCACTGCCTACCTATCACCGTGACGCTCTGAAGAAGAGGGACCACAATACCGCCGAGACTAACGGAATTGGACAAGACGCCATTTTCCGCCAATCAGCAGCCGCAACCACTCCGGCGCCGAAGTTATCGATCGAGATCGACCACGCAGGGCGGCAGCACCATCCACACCGGGAATTGCCGAGGGGCCCTGCGTGGGGGAATCGAGGACAGCGACCGGAACGACTCTTCAGAGATCTCTGGACCGTTTCCGAGACCGAACCGATTGTGCGATATCACAATATTCGTAGTGCCATTCTGGACGGCGATTATTTTTTTTGGAGCCCTTTGTGCTTTGGGGAGGAATTCCGGCCCGGGTGCCCTAACCTTTTGGGAGAGGGCCGTGCACCTCGAGGAGGATCCGTCCGTTCTGTGGGAGGAAGACCGCGTCGACGAGGTTGGTCGCACCACCGTTGTCCGAGCGTCACCGACGTACCTTTTTATGTCTCCCGTTCCTTTTTCCTACCGCCTTCGCCTTTTTGTAGCTTTCCCTCTACCGCCTACGATTTTCGTGCTTCCTTACCGTAGTTTTTCTTGCATTTTGTGAGTCCCAGGCCCTTTCGGCTGCGGACCATTCCGCCTGTCATTTTGCGCATTTTTTAGCTATCTTTTCTTTTGGCGCCTTCTTCTTTTTTTTTGTTACGGCGTACTTTCTTTTTTTTTGTCTTCTCTTTTTACCGCCTACCGAGGCGACGACTTATTTTTCATCTGTAGAGTTTTTCTTTTTGTCGTTTTTGCGATTTTAATTTAATAAATTACATTAAAACAGATCTCCCGCGTGAGCCTCCGTTTTTAGCCCCTTTCTTTTCCTTTTTGTTTCTCCACAGGGCACGGAGGCAGAACCCCCTTCTCGGACTCTTGCTCCCGGCACCTAGCCGTGCCCCCTCGTCTTGCTCTTCGGGCTGATCGGTTCCCCTTTGTCGAGGGTCATCCCCTCGGCTGGCGCCCATCTTTCGCTTTCGGATCCCCGGACTCCCCTTAAAGGATTCCTGGAAAGGACTACCGATCAGGCCGGAGAAAAGGACGAGTGAGGATTTCGGACGGAAAGTCCGTCACAACATCAAGTCCGGAAATAACGATTCAAAAACAAACGAGTAGATTATCATCTTTTGCTGCCAGAATGCCGCCAAAGCAAACCTACACACCACGAAGACAGTCACATCAAGAAACTACCGTGATGGATTTATTAAAGCAAATGAAAGAAGAAAATAAGGCTATGTTCGCCTTATTTGACAACCGTTTAAGATTATTAGAAGAATCGATTGATGTAAAGGTACATACATCCGAACGAAGGATTAAAGAAAGTATGGACAAACCTCTCAAAGAGCATCAGAATGAATACAGATCGGATATAGGAAGTCTGATTGCGGAAATGCAATCTCCAATTAGAAATCCAGAGAGATTTTTAAGCCGAAGTACCAGAGAATCCGGCATAACAAACATCCCTCCAGCAACAAATGAAAATAAATTATGGGGTAATCCGAAACTCTCGTTACCCACGTTCAAAAATGCACCATTTGAAAGACCAGTAAGATACATAACTGACTTAAGGGCGGGGTACTGTTTGTAAACTTTTTTTTTCATTTTTTTTTAAATTTCATTTTATGAATGTACAACATCTGAAGAATATTGTACTAAATTTTTAGAGCATTTGGAACAAAACTAAGGAAGATATAGCGATTTAATCAACGGCTGCTCCGAGTCACTACGCTCCGATTTTGTATACCTGCGCGACAGTTGCACGGTTGTTTTTTGACTGTTTTTCGTTAGAATTTTAACATTTTATACGTTTGTAAGTGAAAACGCCGAGAAAAGTTAGCAGAGAAGAAAGAAAAAGGAGTAGTTCACGGCATCGATGATTCTGAGTAAGTATACAGCGAGAAAAAGAGAATTATTTTGATTTTTTACTGTTTAAAACTTTAAATCGATTTTCCCACACTTCATATTTTCAAAGTCAGTGGAGGCTGTCATTTCAAATCCACTGTACCGATCCTCTCCAAATTTTGTACATTACTTCTCTGTATAATTCATGAGGTAACGCTGTCAAGTTTTTTAAAAATTTGTTGTTATTTTTTATTTTACAATAATAATTAGACCGATTTTTTAAAGCGAAAATCGCGTTTTTCGCTTTCTAGTGTCACCAAAACTCGAAAAATAAAAAAAAAGAAAAAACTCGACAGCATTACCTGGGGAAACTCATAAAATAACAAAAACAATTTGATTTTTTTATTTCAGATGATCGAGTTCCGAGATACGACCTCCACCGCAAAACACCTTTTTTTCGAGACGTCTCCGGAGATTGGCTGCCAACGGCTTAGTTTTCGATATTTTTGACTGAAAATTTAACAAAATGTTTTTTAAATGACATACTACAATACTGTAATTAGCTAATTTAAAATGCATTACCCGTATCTTTTAAAAAAATTATTGAAAAATGCTCTTTTTTTGACAGAATTAACAGTACCCCGCCCTTAAAAAAATACCATGCTGCGTTAGGCAGACATCATGACATAAAGGTCATAATTTCAAACGGTCTTTCAGGCTCAGCTAGAGACTGGTGTTCGCTAATTGAACGAGATGTGGAAACAATTGAAGATATCAGCGTCTTATTTAAGCAGAGATACTGGAACGAAGAAAAACAACACAAAGTACGTGAAGGTTTAGAATTCGGTTTTTACGATGCCTCCAAAAAGACAACAAGAGTAGATTACCCTCTAAAACTAATTGCTATTGCTAAAGAGCTCTATGAAGCACTTTTGGATGAACATATTGTCCTGAAATTGGCACGACATTTCTCTGAAGAAATTAGAACGGCAGTTTTAGCCAGAGGTTTGAAAAAGATCAACGATTTCCTCGATCTATTAGAAAGATTCGATCAGGGAGGCCTTCTGAATAGCAAAAGGGATAATAATTCTAGACCAAGAGAAAACAGAACCTCCTGGAGTCAAGCAGCAGAACCTAAGTTTCCTGGAAAATAATTCAAATCAGATGATAAGCCGAGACAGGCATTTCAGAAAAATATAAAAACTTTAGAAAGAAGGGAAAAACCAGCTACCTTGCAACAAAAAGGAAAAATTCCAGAATTAAAGAGGAACATCAGAACTCTGATGGAAGAAACAGATTCGGACATAGATTCAGATTCCCAAGAGACGGGTAAAACCTCTCTAAATGATCAGGGAAACGAATCAGCGTTGTCTCCACAGATATCCTTCCATTAAAGATTAGGCAGGCAACGCTAATTGAAGGGAAGGACACAAGATCCGAACTCCTGGAAGAAAATGTATCCAGCAATCAAACAAAAACAAAAACTGTCCTCACATTAATATCGCCATAGAAGGCATTCCAGTTAAAGCTTTAAGGGGGATCCTGCTTTAGAAGGTTCAAAAAATCGATTTTTTTTTATTGCTTAAATCTATTCCTAATATATTGAAGAATGTGTATGCAAAGTTATAGAGGCATATTCGCAGTATTTTCGAAGGGACAGCACTGAACGCGGTGGGGCCTCGAGCAGGTGCGAGCGCTCGGGTAGACTGGAGCGCGCGCGGTCCTCTACTGTATACCGGAAAAGGTTCAACAGTCTACCTGAAAAGGTTTAACGGTTTTCTTTTAAGTATCCTGCTAGATTGATTGACGAAAACGTGGAGAAACATATTCGTCCAATCTACGTAGAACTTTCGAGTGACGAACTTTTGACGCGATGCTTGGGCGGGCACACGCAAAATCCAAATGAATTGTTCAACGCCACTGTCTGGCGCATGAATCCGAAACGTCTAAATTCTGGCCGAAAAATCGTTGAAATTGCTGCGTACTTGGCTGCAGGAATGTTCAACGAAGGATATTCTGCACTTCTAAGTACCATGCAGTTGCTCGATTTGAAAATCGGTCAACAATGCAAGATGTATGCGGATAACGTCGACGCACAACGGATCGTGATGGAAAACCGGCGAGCAACTTTTTCCAGCAAGGAAGCTCGCACGGCCTGTAGACTCGAGCAACTCCATCAAAATGAGTTTCATGAGCAAGATGAAGGTCTACTATATGGAGCAGGAATAGCTGATTAGTCATTATAATTGTAAGTAATCGACAATTTACATTTTTTCTGATCGTAAACTTTGAAGCGCGTTTCTCGAGTTTTCGTTTTTACGATTTTTCTAAACTGGTGGGCGTGAATGCAAAAAAACTAGACAACCAACAGAAACGAAATAAAGTTTGTTAGATTCAGTTTTGTATTCTCTTCTATTTAAACTAATAAGATTCATGAAAAAAAAAATTCTGAACAACTTTTTTAGCAAATTGAAGTAATTTTTTTTTGGTTCAAAAGTCACTTTTTTTTTAACTTGAGAAAATTTATGAATTTTACGATTTCTTCGGGTTTTTCTTAGTTCACGTAGAAGAAAAATGTATGAAAATTAACATTTTCTCTGGTTTTTCTGTTTCAGACCAAAATTACGAGCTCCATCTTTCCCACCAATAGAAGAATTCAACCGGGAGGTGCTTGTACGAATGTGCATAAAAATCGGCTGCAATTGAATATTTTTCGCTGAAAATTTTTTTTTGTCATGTTTACATGTGCATTGAAATATTCTGAAAAGTTCGCTAGATGTGGTTATTTATTTCAGTCCAAAAAAATTTCCAAAAAAACGATTTTTTAAGGCCTTCTAAAGCAGGATCCCCCCTTAATAGACACTGGAAGTGAAGTCGGTGCGATTTCCGAAGATTTCTTTACTGAAAATAAAACTGTGTTAGGACTAGCTCCAACATTACCAGATTGCAACACCACCATAAAAGGTGCAGTCTCGGAAAAAGTTACTAGAATAACAAAACAGATATTTGCAAAAATAGAAATTCAAGGATTCAACACACAAACAGTGATTTTAATAATCCCGAAACTAACCACGAAATGCATACTCGGAATTGACTTCGTAAGTAAAATTAAATCTATTATCGATCTGGACCACTATCAATTAAACATTGAACATAAGGACTTCCAAGGACAAAGAAGTCTACAGGATCAGAAGAACTCCCAGTAAAAATGATACAAGCACAACAAAAAGAAAACTTACCAACCGATCAAGAAATACAAGAAAAAATTGACACCTGCTCAAATTTAACTCAAGAAGAAAAATTGGACTTCGAAAAACTGCTCAAAAAGCACTGGCGAGTCTTTGACAAAAGACCAGGCTGACTGAAAAATTATCAGCATGTGCTACGGGTGATCCCGCACGAACCATTCAGAATTAAGACTTATCCAATTCCTATGGCTTATCGAGAAAAGGTGAACGATGAAATAGAGAGAATGAAAGATCTAAAGATTATTCAATCATCAACAAGCCCATACGTAAACCCGATGGTGCCAGTAATAAAAAAAGATGGAAGCGTCAGGCTGTGCCTAGATGCCAGACAACTGAATAAAGTCCTATTGTCAGACAATGAGTGCATGCAACCGCCAGAAGTATTGTTCCAGCAATGTAGAGGAGCCAAGGTCATGTCTACCTTAGATCTCACTACAAGCTTTTGGCAGATTCCACTGCACCCAGTCTCAATGAAATACACGGCCTTCACACATTGTGGAAAGTGCTATGAGTTTGTAGTCACACCATTTGGACTAAAAACAAGCAAGGCCAGTTTAGTGAGAGGTCTAGAACTAGTCCTACGAGAAATAGGCGACCACGTAATTAATTTCGTGGATGATATGCTCTGTATATCAACAAACTTCAAAGAGCATCTTCGACATTTGGATGAACTCTTCAGCCGCCTCAGGAAATATGGACTTACCATCAGCTTTAAAAAATGTTCCTTCTTTAGAGAAGAAATTCGATTTCTGGGTCACATTTTGACAACCAATGGCATCACGCCAGATCCAGAAAAGATAAGGGCAATCCACGAGTTCCCAAAACCTAAAAATATAAAACAACTAAGAGGTTTTCTGGGATTACTAAATTATTATGCAAAATTTATAAATAAACACGCAGAAACTATCGTCCCGTTACTAGAATTGATAAAGAAAGGAACAAAATGGCGAGTGGAAGAAAAACACTCAATAGCTTTTGACCAAGCAAAAAGCAACTTTTGCAATGACGTCATTTTGCAATATCCTCATCATCAAAAGCCATACTTCCTACAAACGGACGCTAGCGACTACGCAATAGGAGCAGTACTCTTTCAGAGGAACCACAAGTTAGAAGATGAAGTCATTTGCTTCGCAAGTAGGACTCTAAAAGGCCCAGAAATTAATTACTATACAACGGAAAAGGAACTTTTAAGTATAGTATGGGTTCTACAAAAATTCAGAACCTACCACGCACAAACCACGCAGCCTTGACGTTCTTAAAAAGCTGCAAATTAGTTAACTCCCGATTAACCAGATGGATTCTGACGATTCAGGACTACGATACATCAATCGAACATTGTCCTGGGAGACTAAACAAAGTAGCAGACTGCCTCAGTCGTCCTGAAATAGAGAAAGAAGATACAAAGCAACGTGAACTCCATCTAGGCTTATACCCACTAGCCAGAGAGTTATCACCACAATTTCAAGATTTTCTAAATGATCTAGGAAACAAACAAAATCAAGATCAAGAGTTAAATAATCTAAAGAATAACCTACAACAACATCCAGAAAGTTTTCCACAACATCTACTACTACAGGAAATAGTTTATGTCAAAGCAAACGACAAGTGGAAAGTAATCATACCCAAGGAACATTTTTCCACATTGGCAAAAGAATGCCATGAGATATACGGGCATATAGGCCCTAAAAAATGTTATTATATCTTCAGGAATGATTTCTACACATCAAAAATGCATCGTTTAATCAGAAAGACCTTAAGTACTTGCGATTCCTGCCAAAGAAACAAAATTAATACCACTGGTTCTTTTGGAGAAAGACAATTCATAGCTCCAGAGAAACCATCAGAATTGATCGCACTAGACTTTTATGGTCCACTACCAACAGCACAACTGGGATATAAATACATACTTGCTATAATTGACGTATTTTCAAAATTTGTTCGATTGTACCCATTAAGGAAAGCAACGACAAAGGCAACGTTAGAATGTCTCTTCACAGACTACATAATAAAATATGGAAAACCAAAAAGGATACTAACGGATCAAGGAACCCAATTTACATCAAAAAGTTGGAAGGATAACTTGCGGAAAAAGGACATTAAAATCACCTTTACCTCTATAAGACATCCTCAAGGAAATCCGGCTGAAAGAATCAACAGGGAATTAAGCAGGTTCTTCAGAACCTTTCTGAATGACAATCACTCAGCTTGGCTAAAATAGCTACCAATCATTGAAACATGTATCAATGAAGTCCACCACGAGACAACTGATTTCACATCGTTGGAAACTCAACTAGGACAAGAGCCTACTAGGCCATGGGAAAGATGGTTTCAGACACGACCACAGCTACAAGGAACACTCTACGAACAAAAACTTCACCTCGTCCATCAACGCATCAACCATAAACGAGGAAAGGAAGCTCTAAAATACAATAAAAAACATAAATTCCACGAATTCCAGATAGGAGATCTAGTATTGGTAAGAGCGCTAAATGATTCAAATCCCGCGGCGAAGAAAATCGCCAAGTTCATGGCGCTCTACGAAGGCCCGTACAAACTTAATAAAATTAAGAAAACTTAAGAAGTAACAAGTAAAATTAAGAAACGAATAAAATCATCCACGTACATCTTGGAACAAATCGATACAGATATCGAAAGAGAGATGTACCACGTACAAGATTTAAAGCCGTACATACAACCCTCAAATTAAATTACAATAAAATTAAATTAAACACCCTTATCCCTACTACAATCAAAATGTGTGGAAGGGTTAAAATTTTAAGGAAGGGGTAAAATCCCTAGGAAGGGGTTAATATCCCAGAAGTAGGGGTAAAATTATACTATAAAAGGCAAGTTAAATCCATCTAATCCATCATTTCCAAAATTGAAAGCCCCGACCGATCAACATGGACAAATTTAAGAAACAACCGTACATTCAAGAATACCTCAAGGCCACAAAGGAAATTGACATTCATTACAAGAGCCTAAAGATAAAAATAATGTTAAACGGGATACAAACCTATGCCTTAATAGATTCAGGCAGCGAGGTATCGGCCATATCCGAAAAATTTTACAAAAGAAACCAACACCATTTGAAAAACAATGTTGTATTCCATCAGGGAACACCCCTACAGGGAGTACATCCCGAATTAATAACTCCAAGCAGGACAATCCTCTTGGAAACAACAGCTAGCACGGTAAAAACCAAGTTGGCTCTACAAATAATCAACGGTTTGGCAATTACTTGCATCCTCGGAATGGATTTTCTGAAAAAGACCAATGCTTTATTAGATTTTCAGTCCAACGCATTAATCATAAGAAGAGAAAACAAATTTCATTATATTAATTTTGAACAAGAATAGGAAATCTACCTTACCGATTTCCAAACCTCTAATACGCAAGCCCACTGTAAGAAAAATAACCGTTACAAGATCAAGCCGGGAAATTTAAAATGTAACAGAAAAAATGTCAACACATCAACTATGTCTAAAAGTTTTTCTATCAATAATCCCAATAATGAAAACATTAAGGATTCCTATATAAGGATATTCAGAACAATATTAATTCAGAATACGTATTGAGTACACCATCGACGCAACAAGCAAAATGAAGAACGTCTCAACCCAGACCGAGGAACCGATCCAGGGCACCATCATCCTGGCGAGGGAATTTCAACCCGGCACGAGGAAACGCATCCACGGGGCACTCCGGAAGACAACAGCGGGTTCTCAAAAACCGCTGAAAACCAAGCAGAGTCAAGTCGACCCAGATATGCTGGAGAGCAGCAAAATCCAATGGGGTCTCGAGGATGATAAAAAGAAAGAGAGCAGACTCGAAGAGGAGATTCGAAAGACCATTGAGGCTCTCCAACACATCTCCCAGCAGGAACGGGAGGCATCAACAGTAGCAGAAACTCCAAACTCGACACCTGCACCTCCGAGAGAACGCCCGCAAATAAGAAGCATCGAAAAAGTGAACATTCGAGTGTTCACACATCGTCCCATCAAGCCCAAAATTTCCACATCACAGGGCAGACGTCTGATGATGAAGGAGATCGACGTACGTAGACGTCGGGAATTTGCAGAAAAAAACAAAATATACGAGGAATATAGAGAGATGTCAATCGAAGAAATATTGAAAAATTGGCCCTACTAATTATAACTAAAACATCAATTAATTAAATAAAAATTCACCAAAAACGTAACTTACAAAAAAAAAAGTAAAGAAGTTATTTAGTAAAGGAAAGCATGCACCTACCTTGTAAGATTATCTTTCCTTTAGGGGGTGTGGTGTGACGTTCCGGGATGATCATATCCTCCCAAAACATCCTTTTCTTTTTTTTTCCTCCGCCTAGAAGGCCCTTGGCATTGCGCCAAGCCTTTTCAAGGGATATCCACAATATTATTACAATATTACACTATTTAAATATCTAAATATCACTAGTTAAATACTCACAACTGAATTTCTGCAAGTTGGAAATGCTATCATTTCCAACAGGTGGAATCCATTACTGTTTATAAAATTATATCATAGATCTTAAAATTAGAAATTCTAAGCTCGATGATGGATAATAGGCTTGATTGATTGTCCTTAGCACAGCAGCGCCGAATTGTCTGAGAGCAATTACGAAATCATAACGCGTGATCCTTATCGATAAAGGATAATCGATAAAGTAGGTCAATTACCTTATCTTCGCGCCAGGAGTTTAAACTGAGGCGAAGATAAGACGCCAGCGCTGTCGCTTAACAGAAAAGCGAACTATTTTAAGCGCAAATTCCGTTAAAGACCTAGTGAAAATTTCCGTTAAGGAATTTTCTCGTAGAAGACGTAAGAAGTTTGAAAATTTGAATTTCAAGAGCCAATGGGACCTCATCGTCCGACCGGGGCAACCAATAGCGGTGTGGATTTCCATAACTGGGAGACGCGCAGCTTGAAATCTCATAGAAAGATTCAAGTTTCTGCCAACGTCTTCCAGGAATAGCCCCCCCGATGAAGAGCCATCGTGGAGGTAGGCACCAGCTTGGAATCCACGCGCTCCGGTCGGATATAAGAGGACCCCTGAAAGCTCTAAAATTCAGATCGATCCTTTCCGTGATCGAAAGCAGATCTGGAAAGAATCGACTCTCCCGAAGAGACTCGAAGGGCCCCAGCATAGCGTCTGGCCCCCTTCAAAAACTCTAAAAGCCACAGACAAGCCTTTGGCATTGCGCCAAGCCCTTGTTGACTTTCGAGAAGAATTCTTTCCCGAAAATCCTCTCTATCCGCTAAAGGCAACCTAGAGGCCCCTGGCATTGCGTCCAGGCCCCTCCTGGAAGCTTTACGATATTTCAAAAACTTGAAATATCACCTTTTCCTAACAGTACCAAAGGGCATGGCGATATAGCTCCCTTTGGGTATCCAGGAATCCGAACTTCCTTTAAAAGGCTACCGGAAGGCCCCTGGCATTTCGACCAGGCCCCTTTCGAAGGCTTATAATATTCCGGGATAATCAAATATCCTAACCCAGAATATTCCTCCTCATCCAAGAGCCATACCATCCGGTAAAGGCTGCCTGGAGGCCCCTGGCATTGCGCCCAGGCCCCTCTCGGACAGCGCATCCATCCTGATCCTCTCCTGGACCAGGAAATTCGCAGAGGCCCCTGGCATTGCGCCCAGGCCCCTCTCGAACTACTCCTCTATCCTGACCCTCTCCTGGATCAGGATCTCCACAGAGGCCCCTGGCATTGCGCCCAGGCCCCTCTGTGAGGATTAAATTGAGATCTGAGGAATATTAAAAATATTCCTGCAGATCTCGAGAGATACAAGGAGATATCCCATCCTGATTCCCGAAGCTTCACGTAGGGAACCAAAGGGAAAGATTTGAATACGCCCGTCCAGTACACGAATCCTTTTCGTATAGACGCATTTCGGTGTGTCCACCTTTATTCGAGATAAAGAGGAGGCGCTCGAAACATCCCAATGTGTATATATATATATATATATATATATATATATATATACAGGGTGTCCGGCATAAGGTGTCGATGCCGAAAGGTGGTGGTAGGGGATGAAAAATGGAGACGAAAAGTCCAATACCATTTTACAAAATTCGGATTAATTACCGAGTTATTAATTAAAACGTTTGACCAATCAGAACGCCGAAGAGGCGGTACCAAAATTTTAGACCCGGCCTTACTTGCCGGCGTAACGTCAAACAATAATAAGTAGTAGAAATAAAAATAAAAGAAGTAAGACGGTACATCAAAACATTCTAATTCTAACATCTGTTATTGTTTTTATTTCTACCACTACACACTACATGGTCTGTAATGTAGTGTCGTTGGACAACAAAGTACTAGTAGTAGTAGTACTTATTACTACTACTTTGAAGAAAGAAATAATACATAACAAATAAAATCGCGAAAATCAAAAGCTTGAAATTCTTATTTGTATTATTTTTTTCTATTCTTACCACTACCAGTACCGCTATTATTATGATTATTTTTAATAATATTATTACTATTATTATTATCATTATCATTATTATTGTCATCGTCATCACCATCATCATTATTATTATTATTATCATTATTACCATCATCATTAATATTATTATTACTATTATTATTTTGTTAATGATGATGATGATTATTATTATTTCTATTATCATTATCATTATTACTATTATTATTATCATTATCATCATCATCATCATCACCACCATCATTAATATTATTATCACTATTACTATTTTGTTAATGATGACGATGATGACGATGACGACGACGACGATGACGATGACGATGACGATGACGATGACGATGACGATGACGATGACGATCGTTATCGTTATCGTTATCGTTATCGTTATCGTTATCATCGCCTTTGTCATTACTATTACTACTATTATTACTTTGGTAATGATAATGATGATAATTATCATCATTATCATTATCATTATTAATGTCATTGTCATCGTCATCGCCATCATCATTATTATTATTATTATTATCATTATCATCATCATCATTAACAAAATAATAATAGTATTAATAATATTGATAATGATGAGGATGATGATAATGATAATAATAATAATAACGATGATGATGGCGATGACGATGACAATGACAGTGACAATGTCAATGACAATGACATTAATAATAATAATGATAATGATAAAGATCATCATCATTATCATTACCAAAGTAATAATATTAATAATAGTAATGACGATGACGATGACAATTACAATGATAATGATAATGATAATGATAATAATGATAATAATTATGATGATGGTGGCGACGATGACAATGACAATAATAATGATAATGATAATAATAATAGTGATAATGATAATGATAATGATAATAATAATAGTAATAATATTATTAAAAATAATCATAATAATAGCGGTAGTGGTAGTGGTAAGAATAGAAAAAATAATACAAATAAGAATTTCAAGCTTATGATTTTCGCCATTTTATTTCTTATGTATTATTTCTTTTTTCAAAGTGTAGTAATAACTACTACTACTACTACTACTACTACTACTACTACTACTACTACTACTACTTTGTTGCCCAACGACAATACATTACAGACCTTGTAGTGTGTAGTGGTAGAAATAAAAACAATAACAGATGTCAGATTTAAAATGTTTTGACGTACCGTCTTACTTCTTTTATTTTTATTTCTACTACTTATTATTGTTTGACGTCACGCCGGCATGTAAGGCCGGGTCTAAAATTTTGGTACCGCCCCTTCGGCGTTCTGATTGGTCGAACGTTTTAATTAATAACTCGGTAATTAATCCGAATTTTGGAAAATGGTATTGGACTTTTTGTCTCCATTTTTCACCCCCTATCACCACCTTTCGGCATCGACACCTTATGCCGGACACCCTGTATATTAAAAAAAAAAAAATTTTTAAATAAAAAAAAGGGAAGAATCAACACTTACACACATAAGAAGAAAATGAAAGATAAAATTTTACTTTTGCATAATTTGATATTTTTCAATTTCTTCCCACAAACATATTTTTGTATAACTTTTTTTTTTTTTTTGCAATCTTCATTGTATTTTTACACTTACATTTTAAGAAAGGAATGGGAGTCTATTCATTTTTACAAAACTCAACTAACTTGATACATTTCCATTCTTTTCCTACACCAAATATACATTTTAAGACAGAAATAAAAGAAGGAACGAGGGTTTTAGACTTTACTCCTCTTTCGCTCTTTTTTTTTTTATTATTTACTTATAATATCAAATTGCGTGCGTTAATCATTAAAAGTACCATTTACCAAAGACAAAGCGATAGAATACATTAAGAATCACTAAAAACAGTTTGACTAATTATCTAATTTCCTTTTACTAATCCTAAGAAAATTCCTAATTTTCTCCAGAATGATAAACATTCTACTTTAAGGGGGGAGGTGTTACATCCTACGGAAAAAACGTATCTACTTTGTTTAAAATTTTGTTTTTAACTTAAGATTTACAAGAAAATATCTCTCTCTCTGAATGCAGTGTAGGGTACCTTTTTTTTTCTACATAGATTTTAACATAGCATTCTGACCTCCGTACTCCATGTACAATACACAGACACGAGTCAAGAGGTTTTCTCTCTTTTCTTCCAATAGCCTAGCATACGACACCATGCATTTCTGTATATGTATGGTGCACATAAAGTCATAAAACTAAAGGACAAACAAACCTCCACTGCACCAATGTATTGAAATTAGACAGAGATATTCTTCTTTCGGAAAAGGGATAGGAAAATAGACAAGGAAAGACAAAACACAAACTCCGTTTAAGACGAAGATGACAATAGTTAAGAAAGACAGACGACATTTAAAATGTATGTAACCATAAGGGATGGAAAACAATTTTCGGCCTATATAAGCGGTCCAAAATTTCTGTACTTTGCTTACTTCGCTCTCAACCTTTAACGTAGCAACTTCACAGGATTTGTACACTTAGAAGAAAATAAACTCACGGAAAAATCTATAAAAAAAAGTAAGCCTAGATTTTTTCATTCTTTTTCTTTCCTCCGAGTTGATCCTGGTGAACTAGTATCTGGTTTACCAAGATCAACTGTTCCCCAGGGATCTTAGAACTAGTATCTGGTTTGGGATCTCTGCCCTTCCCGAAGTTTTGTGACTAGTATCTGGTCATGGAACTTCATCCTCAAAACCTAAGGGAGAACTAGGATCTGGTTTACCATTAGGTTATCCCCTTGATGCACTAGTATCTGGTGTTTCAAGTCCTATAACTAACCCGAATTTTATTTTATATTTCCATAAGATTAAATTTCATTTACCTTGTTTTTAGTGGGTAGGAAAACCAAAACCCAAAAAAATTTATTCGCGGAGATCGCCCGACTAAAGAAGTCAAACGAAGACCCCCAACTACCAGAGGATGATAGAATAGAAAACCTGATCAAGATCAAAGAACTTCAAAATCGTCGGTATTTTAAGAACACCGGCGATTTGCCCGAACAAAGACAACAGCAGCAATCCAAAGTGGGACAATCGAGCGAGGAGCAACAGTTATTAACCCTCACTACGGAAAGATTATTAAAATTAATTAAGAGGGAATTCTTTGTCCCTTCGATGATAAGGCCCTTCCTACCCAGTCCAGTTTTATTAAGTAGAAGGGCCACGAATATCATTTTAAAAAATAGAAAACTAAGAAACAGAAATCTACAACAAAATTCCTCATTTTAAGAAAATCAACCCGAACGATCCTAGGCACAAATTCTATAAGGAGAAGCTCCGCCAAAGAGTAAAAAAGTGTCTAGGATCGGACGAAGAGCTAGATTAAGGTTCTCTTTTTTTTTGTATGTTCCTTTTTTTTGTTGAATAAATATTGTATATTTCTTTTATTTACTTAAAACATTCGTCTTATTAAATTAAAACGCCTCCCAATCTGTTCCTTGACGTAACAATAATAATGATGATGATGGCGATGACGATGACAATGACAGTGACAATGTCAACGACAATTACATTAATAATGATAATGATAATAAACATCATCATTATCATTACGAAAGTAATAATAGTAGTAATAGTAATGACAACGACAACGACAACGACAACGACAACGACAACGACAACGACAACGACAACGACAACGACAACGACAACGACAACGACAACGACAACGACAACGACAGCGACAGCGACAACGACAACGACAACGACAACGACAACGACCGTCATCGTCATCGTCGTCATCATTAACAAAATAGTAATAGTGATAATAATATTAATGATGGTGGTGATGATGATGATGATGATGATGATAATGATAATAATAATAATCATCATCATCATTAACAAAATAATAATAGTAATAATAATATTAATGATGATGGTAATAATGATAATAATAATAATAATGATGATGGTGATGACGATGACAATAATAATGATAATGATAATAATAATAGTAATAATATTATTAAAAATAATCATAATAATAGCGGTACTGGTAGTGGTAAGAATAGAAAAAAATAATACAAATAAGAATTTCAAGCTTTTGATTTTCGCGATTTTATTTGTTATGTATTATTTCTTTCTTCAAAGTAGTAGTAATAAGTACTACTACTACTAGTACTTTGTTGTCCAACGACACTACATTACAGACCATGTAGTGTGTAGTGGTAGAAATAAAAACAATAACAGATGTTAGAATTAGAATGTTTTGATGTACCGTCTTACTTCTTTTATTTTTATTTCTACTACTTATTATTGTTTGACGTTACGCCGGCAAGTAAGGCCGGGTCTAAAATTTTGGTACCGCCTCTTCGGCGTTCTGATTGGTCAAACGTTTTAATTAATAACTCGGTAATTAATCCGAATTTTGTAAAATGGTATTGGACTTTTCGTCTCCATTTTTCATCCCCTACCACCACCTTTCGGCATCGACACCTTATGCCGGACACCCTGTATATATATATATATATATATATATATATATATATGGGCGTTTTTGGGGACCTTTTTATATATTCATATATTATGTCAGAATACTGTATAGTTTCTCAAAATGAACCTGTATAGCTAACTCCGGTTATTGTGAGAGCAGTAATAACAATGATATATGCAAAAAGGTACGTGAAAACTAATATGGGGACGAAGCATAAGTCTATAATATGGGGACATTACATACTATCTATATGGGCCCTTTCGGGGACACTACTTATATGTTTGGAGATAAATGCATATAAATCATTGTATGGCCTCTATATGCACGTGTACCTAATTATATGTTGGGATATGTTGAGTAGATCGGGGTATACAAACAATTGCGCATTATTGGTCTAATATGAGTACATGTACGGATAATTCTGTCAAATCTTCTATACGTACGGAAAGTGAACGACCTGTATGTTATAACAGATGCAATTGTTCGTTTCTATCATCAAATAGTACAGTGTGCAATTAAGTTAGCCAAAATTGTATAATATAGGTATTCGAATATTTAGGTATTTCTCCTGAATACGTAGACATGTTTTTGCAGTATTACATTTTTCGTTATTAAAAACTTGTTGAAAAAATTCTGAAAAAAATTTTATAGTTACTTCTTTAATTTAATTAAGATCAGATCATAAATGTTTCAGAAAAAAGGTGTTTGTTTTCCTGCGTACAATAAGATTTCTTAATATAAAATAGAAGTTTAAAGGCAATACCTTTTATTTAAAGATTTTTCTTTTCTACGAGATATTTGGGTGGGTTGGTTACCCCTGTAACAATAATATTTTACTAAGACATGTAACCAAACCAGTTTCGCACTCTTGTGTAGACCGTTGGTTTACACGAATTGTAGACCAACGGTCGGTAATGTACCAACCATTCTCAATGTTCTCGAATTAGTCCATTCATGCCTATATATGTCCCGGAATCGGCCAATAAATATACGTGTATATTTGGGGCCATACAATGAATTTTGTGTACTTATTGTATGCCAACTGGTTAATTTGACTTAACATGTTCACATGTATTAATGTAATGTTAATCAATTAATTATAATATTAATGTAATAATGACCAGCTTCTTTTTGGATTTTTGTAAGCTAACATGTGGTTGGATTCGAAGATGTCCAACCGTTGATCTACAATTTGTACGTGTTACCTTGTGTTTCTCCAATATCACTTTGTTTCCAAATTGTTTTTCACCTACTGTTGTAAAATATCACCGTTTAGTGTTTATTATTATAATATTGTAACTCTCCTGGTGTCGACTCGCCTCGTGGCTGATATCGCGGACAAGCTCAATGTAATCCAAGAGAATCCTGAGTATCCTTGCAGAATCCAGGAAAAAATCCAACTCCAAAATTTCGGGAGATAATATTCTTTATTGCTCCATGATAATTCTTTTGTTTTATTTGAAATTATCATACCCGTTCCGGTATTAATGATTATTTCCAGATCCACGTGGCCTGGTCGTCGTGATCTTTTATTTTTCAATTAAATTAAACTCCCAAACACCTAATATATATAAAAATTTAAATAATATCAGATCCATTTTTTCATATAAATAAATACAATTTTCTTTCAGTTTTTTTGCTCTTACCGCCGATTTCCTTTTTGCTTCGACCACATAAAACTTAAATTCACACTTTCCTTATTCTTTCAATACGTCCTTACATATAAAGTATCCAGCGGTGAGTGGGGCGAGGACCTCTACTGCTTCGCTCACCTCTGATTATTTCGCCTTTGAATATATATACATAAATAGATTCGCTTCTCGCTCATTACAAAGTAAATATAACTAAAGTTATTTCTACGAGATGGCAGTACCATTACACATCTCCCCTTATTTTAAAATTATTGGACTCACAAATTTTAAAATCATTTACATTCTATCTGTTTACAATTTTAAGGCAAAGCCTTCGTCGCATGTTTATACGGTCTTAAACTATTACGATTGTACACTCCTTTGATTAATTTATCATTCGTCACATCACACAATTGAAATGCATTATTTTCAAACGTACGCAAGATTTTAAACGGACCATAATATAAATGATAAAACTTTGAGATGGTTTTGCTTAACAAATTCGAATTCTGTGGAATCCTTAACAAAACTAGATCATTTACTTTGAGCTCGATTACCGAACTAACACCTTGATATTTTCTTCGTCTTTTCGCCTGCTTTTGAATGTTGTCACGAGCTATTATAATCTTTTGTCCCCACAACAGTTCATCCTGATCTGGGTACTGCACCAAGCTTTCAATTTTATCTTTAGGATAGATACCAAAATGTAATTCAATTGGACTATACCCAGTAGAAGAATGAATTGTTAGGTTGATTATTTCTTCGATTTCGGATACATATTTTGCCCAACTGCTATGCTTATCACTACAAAGTGTTCTAAACATCCTACCCAATTCACGCATAGATCTTTCGGTTGGGTTGCTCTGCGGATGACGGATGCTACAAAATTTAACTTTATTCCTTCTTTAGACAACATATTTTTCCACTCTGGCGACGTGAATTGCGATCCGTGATCTGATAAGATCGCGTCAGGTTTTCCACATTTAGGTATATAATCATCCAATATCTTTTTTAATGTTACTCTTGTCGTGGCTTTCTTTAATAAATAAAATTTATGAAGTTTTGTAAAAGCATCTATGATAACAAATATATATTGCACTCCCCCTATAGATCTAGGTAGCGGACCATAATAGTCCACAGTAATTAATTCATTTTTACGGCTAGTTTCAATAGACTGGTATTCACCTTCCATACGATAGTTTAAAGGTTTTGTCCTTTGACACAGGTCACAGTTAACTACAAATTTTCGTACATCAGATGTCATTTGATGCCAAAAGTAATACCTTTTTATGTATGACAAAGTCTTATAAACTCCAACATGTCTTAAACGTTCATGGGTTGCAGATATTATTTTATATATAAGAACGTTAGGAACAACAATTCTCCACCTACAATTATTAGGATCATAATTGAATAAAATCTCATTTACAATTCTATAATACTTTAGTAAATTACCTTTCTTCACCTCCTCCATGACTAACCGTATGTTTTGATCCCCATTTTGCAATTCCGATAAATTTTTTATACTAGTTTTAAAATCTTTGTCAAAATCTAATAAATTAATAAAACAATCTTCTAGTTCAAAATTCTGTGAAAACGATACAGGTATTTTTGAGATATATAGCGATTCTTCGTTCTCTTCCTCAAACTTTGCTATCGGATTTCTACTAAAAAAATCGGCAACAATATTATCTTTTCCAGCGCAATGTGCTATTTCAAAATCAAATTGTTGCAGATATATACTCCATCTAATGAGTCTCGAGCTTAGAAATGGTGTCGTTTTCAGGAAAATTAATGATTTATGATCTGTAATAATTGTGAACTTATTGCAGATCAAATATGTTCTCAGCTTATAAACTGAATATACCACTGCTAAAAGCTCTTTCTCAGTCGTTGTATATTTCTGCTCTACTGTTGACAAACATCTACTGATCAATGAAACAATAAAATATTGTCCCGCATCTTTAATTTGATATAGAATTCCGCTTATGCCTTTATCCGATGCATCTGTTTGTAGACGAAATGGTACATTAAGATTGACATGGACTAACATTACACAATTCGCAAAATTTTCTTTTAATTGCGTGAATGCTAACGAATGTTTTGGTGTCCATTTCCACATAGATTTCGAAGCTAGTAAAATTCGAAAAGGTTCAATATATTCTGAATGTTTCACAGTAAATTGCCGATAATAAGTACAAACTCCTAAAAAACTTTGTAATTGTTTTAAATTTTTGGGTTCTTGAAATTTTCTAATATTTTCTAAACGATCCGTGGCTGGACGAATTCCTTGCACAGAAAGCTCAAATCCCAGAAATTTAACCATATTACAACAAAATTTCGATTTATCTAAGCGTAATGTGAAGTTTTGATCCTGCAATTTAGCAAAGATATTATCCAAATGCTCAAGATGTTCCTCAAAACTACGTGATGTTATCAACAAATCATCAATATATTTCGTTAAATATTTGTCAAAAGTTGTACCTAATGCGAAACTTATAGCTCTTATAAAACCACTTCCAGCTGTTTTCAAACCAAACGGTATTCTCCGAAATTGATACAAGGTACCGTCATATAGGAATGCTGTATACTTTCGCGCTTCTCTTGTCAATGGTATTTGCCAATATCCGTTGGCAAGATCATACGTCGTCATATACTTGCATCCACTATATTTCTGCATAATCTCCGAGATTAACGGTGGGGATTCTTGATCAGCCTCAATTACATTATTAAGAAATCTTGCATCCAGACAAATTCTGACTTTTCCATCTTTTTTCATTACTATTCTTAAAGGATTACAATAACTACTAATTGATCGCTCGATAATGCCGGTTTTCAACATATTGTCAATTTCTGCTGAAACTCTATCTCTCAGAGCAATTGGCACAGGATATGACTTTCGTAGAATGGCGTTTTTATCCCGCAAGATTATTGGATGTTCATAAGATCCAGCAGGAATTGTCTTATAAGAAAATAATCGTTTATATTTCATTAATAAATCAACTAAACTCTCGCGTTCCGATAAGTCCAGTGACGGAAGATTACTCGCGATAGTTGTTACGTCAGTATAAAAATTGTGATCCTCTCCTTCCGAATACAAATGACATAAATCAACAGATAAATCATTGAAACAATTAACTCCCATTTCGGTTTCAGTATCTACAACCTTACTAAACAATACATTATTATTATTCTTATGATTATTAAAAGAAATTCCTCCCCTTACTTCAGAATAACCTTCTGTCGGGCAACAGTACAAATTATTTTCTTGAACACAATCTATATTCATGTGCTTCTGGTCATCAGTAATATACAAAAATGGTAAATCTTCATTATAATTAATATTTTCTAAATTTTCGACATTTTCTTCAACAATTATTTTATCCACATCCTCATTAATCTTCAATAAATCATCACAACCCTTTTTCTTACTTGCTACGTTATTAACATATATATCACCTTTATCAAATACAATATTCTCATGACTCAGATTCTCATTAAAACGTCTTTTTTCCTCGTGAGCTACTTTCATAAATTCCTTAACATTTTGACTATTTCCATCAACGGTTTTTGTATCGTCCTGTTGATTGACACGAATACAAACCTTTGTACTAGTTACGTTCATTTCGGGATTAACCCCTGAACTATTGCACACAGCGTTACACGAATTAGGATTATCTGATGTAAAGCGATTATTACTAATTTTTTTTTTTGTGTAACTTGAGTGAGAGGGTGGTATCTCCTAGAGTCCCAGCACATCGACCTATAAGGTCTCTTGTGTTCTCTCAGTCATGTTTGCTCCTATCCCAGTTTGAGTTTCCTCCCGAAGGAAAGAATACTGCGAATAGGGTGATCACAGATTAGACCTTCCCCGGAGGTTGCATACCCGAGGTGGTGTACTCTGTGTCGTGCTAAGGCTTCGCATTCCAGGACTATGTGGGTTGCTGTTTCTTCTTCCCCTCCACAGAAGCGACATGTGGGGGGGTTGACATATAGCCCCATGGTATGCAGGTGCGCCCGTGAGGTACAGTGCCCTGTCATCAGTCCTGTGACCAGCCTTATGTTGGTTCTATTTAGATTTAGAATCTCTTTTTGATCCGCTTGGGTTATAGAGCTCAGCATTAATTTGCTGTGCCTGAGCCCAGGCGTTATGTGCCATCGCGAGGTGTGTTCCTTCTGGATCCATCGTCTCACTACTAAGCGTGCAGCTGATTTGCTGATGCCACATACAGGCTCAGGGCCCGTAAAGGGTGTACAAGACCCCTTCCTTGCTAGTTGGTCTGCTTTCTCATTACCTTCGATTCCACTATGCCCCGGCACCCACATTAGCATAAGCTTGTTGTGTTTGACCAGGGTGTGGAGGTTCTGAGTACAATCCCATACCAGCTTTGAGGTCGTTTTGTATGATGTGAGGGCCTTTAGGGCAGCCTGACTGTCGGATAGAATTTGTATGTGCTTCCCTTTGTACCCTTTTCTCAGGTTTTCTTCTGCGCAGATGTTAATAGCGAAGATTTCGGCCTGGAAGACTGATAAGCGGGTACCAAGGGAGAAGAACATGTCACACTGGGGGCTGGTACCATGAACCCCTGCACCAACTCCCTGACCTGTTTTGGAGCCGTCCGTGAACCACTTCAGGCATCCAGGGTGACATGGATTCCTACCATCACCTTCTTCCCAGGTTAGTTGGCCTGTAGGGATCTTGTGAAGGTGTGTTTTGGTATCATATAGTCCGAGCCCATAGACATTATGCTTTCGGGATCCGCAACTACGTTTGAAATGTTGGAGTGGCCCTTCCCGGCCACCCAGTTGTTGCTGCATTGTAGTCTGAAGGCGCTCATTCTTGCCTCTCCCTTGATCGCAATATCGAGGGGTGGCATTCTTAGGAGCACCTCCATGGCTGCCGTGGGTGTGCTTCTCATGGCTCCCGTTATGCAGAGACACGCCAGTCGTTGCAGACTGCCTAGGGCTGTGATTGCGAGCTGTTGGTTAGTTTTTGGCCACCAGACAAGAGCACAGTAGGTAATCATAGGCTTGACAACGGTATTGTACACCCAGTACATCATACGTGGTTGAAGTCCCCAGGTCTTCCCAAAGGTACTTCTACATGCCATAAGAGACATCTTACCCTTTGTGACAACCTTCTGCAGGTGAGCGTTCCAGGTGAGTTTTGAGTCTAGGATAAGTCCTAGATACTTGACCTCGCCTGAGAATTGCAACGGAGTGTTGAAGAGTGTGGGGGGCTCGAGCCCTCCTAGTAGCCTTCTCCTGGTGAAGGGAACCACAGTGGTTTTAGAGGGGTTAATGGTAAGCCCCTGCTTCCCACACCAGGTTTCCACTACACAAATCGCTCTTTGCATAAGTTCGGAGACGGTTTGTGTGAACTTGCCTCGTATTAGCAGAACTATGTCGTCCGCATAACCTTGGGCAAAATAGCCTTGTGAGTTCAGGTCTGCCAGGAGATCATCCACAACTAGATTCCACAGGAGTGGAGATAGAACCCCTCCTTGCGGAGTGCCCTTTGTTACAGTGATGCTCCTGGTTATCCCGAACATGGTTGCTCTTGCTTCACGTCCCTGAAGCATGTTGCTTATCCATCGACAGGTGGTGTTCTCAACCCCATGTCGATGGGCAGCAGCGACCATGGATTTAAAGGCGGTGTTGTCAAAGGCGCCCTCGATATCCAGGAATGCTCCCAGCATCACCTCCTTCTTATCAAGGGTTCCTTCGATTCTGCGTACCAGCTGATGAACCGCTGATTCACATGACTTGCCTTGTTGGTAGGCATGTTGATAAGGGTGCAACGGTTTCTGTATAAGTGCCGTGCTTCTTATATGTTTGTCTACAATCTTCTCCATCGTCTTCAAGATGAAGGATGAGAGACTTATAGGTCTGAAGGATTTGGCTTCAGTATAACTGGGTTTTGCCGGTTTGGGGATAAAAACTACCCTTACCAGCTTCCAGATTTGTGGCAGTTCACCCGTTGCCATACTCCGCCTGTACATTCCACAGAGTATAGGAGTTAAGAGCTCCTTCCCCTGCTGGAGTAGTGCTGGAAAAATTCCGTCTGGGCCTGGAGATTTAAAAGCTCCAAAGGAATCGATGGCCCAACGGATTGCATTGGGGTGAAAGATGGTTCGAGCCACATCCCAGTCCACCTTCTTGGTTCTAAGTGCCCCGTGGTGTCTTGGCAAGGGAGTGGTTTGATCTGAGCTGGTGTCAGAGCGAGGAAAATGCGTCTGGAGCAGGACCTCTAGAGTTTCTGCTCCAATTTTTGTATGGCTGCCAGTTGCAGTCTTAATTGTTCCTATGGGTGGGATGCGCTCCTTCCCCAGAATACGGGAGAGTCTTGCCCCCTCCGAGGTGCTTTCAACCTCAGAGCAGAACTTCCTCCAGGATGCCCGTTTCTCTCTCCTTAGGGTTTTGCTGTATTGGTTGAGGGTTTCTCTATACCTCGACCAGTTTCCAGTTTTCTTTGCCCTGTTGAAGAGTTTCCGGGAAGTCCTTTTCAGTTCTGCTAGTTCATTTGTCCACCAGACTAGTTTCCCTATCTGTGTTTTCTGAACTAGAGGGCAGCTTTCTTCATAGGAGGTTATTATTACCTCCTGTAACTGTAGAGCAGCTTGCTCTAGGTTGTTTGCGCTAGCTACTAAGGGTTTCACTCCTTCCAGGGTGTGTTCCAGTAGGCTAGCGTATTTTCTCCAGTTTGTACGCCTGGGGTTTCGAAACGCTACTCTTGAGGGTTTCACAATGTCAACCTCCAAACAGATGCACCGGTGATCTGAGAAAGTTATCTCATCGGAAACGCGCCAGGAACGAACCTGCTGCGAGATTTTTTGTGTACAGACAGTGATGTCAATTACCTCTTGTCGAACGCGGTTGACGAAAGTTGGTTCGTTTCCGCGGTTCAAAATTTCTAAATCATTAGATATTATAAAATTCAAGAGTGACTCACCTCTGGCGTTGGTGTTTGTGCTACCCCACACCTCGTTGTGGGAGTTTGCATCAGCTCCCATGATCCCCTGGAGTCCATTGTCCTCGCAGTAGGATAAGACCCTCGTGAAGTCCTCTGAGGGCGGGGGGCTAGGAGAGTCATACGGCAGATAAACAGATGCTAGGACGAGGTCTAGCCTTCCTCCATCTGCTCGTACGGTGATCCTCACCGCCGCAAGATCCCTGCAGCAAAGCTCTGTTATAGCAAGTGGGTTTAGTTCTGGCCTGATAAGAATGCAGGCTCTGCTGTTTCCAATGGTAGTGTTATATATAAGCCTACCTGTGGATTGTCCAAGTCCTGCGATCCTGCCCCGGACTAGCCAGGGTTCCTGGATGAGGACTACGTCAATGCCCCCCTCGGCAAAGGCCGTGCAGAGGGTTGCAGTGGCAGCCCTACTGTGCTGCAGGTTCAGCTGTCTCACCCGCAGCATTGGACTCCCTGTTCTTCGCGCCCAGAATCCGGAAGGTCAGGGTAAATAGTCCCGCTCCCGACTGGAACCTCGTCCTCTCCAGGGTCTTCCGGGAGGCTTCATCGATCTCCATTATGAGGGTTTTTCCCGTGTGTTCCGCCCTACTGGAGATAATATGCCAGTCCTCTGTCTTGAGTTCCCGGTTTTGTAGCCGGAGCATCAGGAGGACTGTTGCGTCCTCTCTTTGGTGCAGAGGACTGGGAACCCAGACCATCACCTTGGTTGTTTTGACAATCTCCTGGGCCTTGCCGGCCCGAAGTTGCGCTCCCTCCCATGGTGTGATCCGGGATTATTACTAATAATATAACTTGAATCTTCCATAAGATTGCCATATTGTTGTTGATTACGATTGTTTTCATGCTCTTTGGAATGATTTGCCTGATCGGAGGCACAAATAAGCTGTATGTACGTATAACTATCTTTATTTGAAGATCTCAATTTCTCTAAAGACGCAACCCCAAACGTCACAGAACTCATGGGAACGGGAATTCCATCAATACTAATTGCTTGATCATTGTAATTCAAGACCACCCGATTTTGTAATAGCCAGTCATTACCAATTATCATAAATGAACTCAAATATGGTATAACCAAAAATAAAGAGCTGATCTTAATTTCTCCAATTATCAAATCCAACCATACCTGTTTCTTAACTTGAGTTCGTTTCTTACCAATTGCAGTCAAAACGGTTAGGCTAGTAACAGGAAGTTCCGAAATAGTAAAATACTTTTTTAGATAATTATAAAAATCTTCAGAAATACAAGTCACTTGGCTACCTGTATCAATTAATGATTTTATAGGTATATTAGCAACGTTAACTAACATGTGGAGACACATTGGAATTTTATAAGTATTAGAAAGATTTGTTTGCGGCACATGTAAATTTTCCTCAATCAAATGATCCCCTAATATATCAAAAGGATCGCAGTGTTTTATGGGATCCTTAAAAACACTGCTTACCCGTTTAAATGTTGATCTCGATGGCTACCAGATTGATTTGGTGGTGGAACATTCATCGGAGGAATATTGACACTAGGAGGACAATCAGAAACTGATGCAGCAAAATCTCTAGATCTTTCAGCTTGAACTCTAGCAGCTTCTACCGGTTGATTAGAATATGACTGATTAGGATATGTAGTATGATAATTATTGCTATTATTGTTATTAGATGATCCACTATAGTTAGATCTATTCCTATTAGCATTTCTCCTTTCTCTGCCTACAAAACCATTATTATTATTATTATACATGTTATTAAATCCATTGTTATTTCCTGCATAATTTTCCGATCTATTCCTTTTATCAATTTGCCGCTTTTGATTTATCAAATCTAAATGTGCCAAAGATTGTATGACCACATTTGCTTTCTCATAATCTATACCAGTCAGTGATGATTGGACATACAAAGGCAATTGCTGGACTATAGTGTAGTTAACTTCATACTGTGACATGTTAGGAAAATATTGAGCCTCTTTCATTTGCTTCAAGAAAAAACCCTGTAGACTATCCTGATCCGCTACGTATCTTCTAGATAACCATATACTTTTCAATGAAACTTGAATTGGAATTGAATAAAATTCTTTTAAAAAACTAACTTTAAATAATTCATAATTCTCAAAATATTTAGTCTCAAACCACAACTTTGCCGTCGATTCAAGAGCACTTTCAATTGAAAATAATTTGGATCTGTCTGAAATTTGTTTTGCAATAAAATAATGTTCAATTTTGTTAATAAATTCTTTTGGATTTGTTGTTAAGCCATCATATTTTGGTAATTTCATTTCATTATGGGCCGAGTCTAAATAACATTCAACTCTATCCAATCTACTTGCATTCGCAAACTGTACATTATATCGATCAGACCGCAAGCGATCGATTTCTAAACGATACGAATGCATCTCTTGACGGATACGTTCCATCTCTCCTATTATATTCGCATTATCATTTCCTGTCACATTATTGTCATTAATTGTATCATTATTTAACATTCGTTCTCTTTCTTGACGCAAAGAATCAATTTCTAACCTCAATCTTTCGCGTTCATTTCGCATACGTTCAACTTCAGATTCTACAATATTTTCCCTACTTTCATCCATTTCAATTATTCGTTCTTGACTTATATTCGCGTCTATATTAATTTCTTGTTCCAAATTAGGAATTTTCTTTGGTCTACCTCTCAATCTTTTAACAGGTGTCTCTGGATTATTTGACCTTGGTGGAGTTCTAATTGTTCTCCCCATTAAATTCAATAAAAATATCAATTTTTTTCTTTCTTTAAAATGTAAAATGTAAAAAAATAATTTCATATAAATAATAAATTGAGGACTTTTCACAACTTCACAATTTTTGTAAAACTAATAAATTAGAAACTTTCACAATCATAAAATTTCGTATAAATTATAAAATGTTTTAAATCACATAAATTTAATATAAGATGAATATTTTCTTTGTCCTACTGTTTCGGGCGCCATGTGTAACTCTCCTGGTGTCGACTCGCCTCGTGGCTGATATCGCCGACAAGCTCAATGTAATCCAAGAGAATCCTGAGTATCCTTACAGTATCCAGGAAAAAATCCAACTCCAAAATTTCGGGAGATAATATTCTTTATTGCTCCATGATAATTCATTTGTTTTATTTGAAATTATCATACCCGTTCCGGTATTAATGATTATTTCCAGATCCACGTGGCCTGGTCGTCGTGATCTTTTATTTTTCAATTAAATTAAACTCCCAAACACCTAATATATATAAAAATTTAAATAATATCAGATCCATTTTTTCATATAAATAAATACAATTTTCTTTCAGTTTTTTTGCTCTTACCGCCGATTTCCTTTTTGCTTCGACCACATAAAACTTAAATTCACACTTTCTTTATTCTTTCAATACGTCCTTACATATAAAGTATCCAGCGGTGAGTGGGGCGAGGACCTCTACTGCTTCGCTCACCTCTGATTATTTCGCCTTTGAATATATATACATAAATAGATTCGCTTCTCGCTCATTACAAAGTAAATATAACTAAAGTTATTTCTACGAGATGGCAGTACCATTACAATATATAACATTATAATGTTATAATACTTTCTTCGTAAATATAGCTTATTCATGAAATGTAACACAGATCCCTATATTACAGCATATGCAAAAAGGCGTTGATACATTCAAACACATTTCCATTCGTACTCAACTCTACACTAATATAGCGGGTCAGCAATGACCGCTTTGTAGGGCACTATTGAAAGGTTTAGAAGTAATAACTTCTTGAACGTTTTCATCGTTTCTATCATTTTATTTCTGTTTATTTTCCATTCAAATTCTACAGTATGTCAACATAACTTTACAGAAATCCAATAACAAGCTGATCAGATTACATTAATTCTAATGTCAACAAGTTCAGTTAAATCAAACAGTTATTATACAATAAATACGCAAAAGTCATTGTTTGGTCACAAATATACGCGTATAATTATATTTACAGGCCAATTCGGAAACGAATTTAGATATAAATGGACTAGTTTGAGGACAGTATTCAAATTATACTATCAGAATGGTACAATTTGAAGACACTAATGATTTTTTTATTTTAAAAGAGTCGTCTTTATACGAAAGGTTATCTAAATCAACGTATCCAAGAGTGTATTTAATACTGAAAAAATGAAATTATATTGACCTACAATAGGCAGAGTATGGCCAGAACATTTTAATTAATTACTCGGTAATTATTCCGAACTTCGAAAAATGGTTCATAACTTTTCTTCTCAAACTTTCCCCAACTACCACCATGTCTTGACTTAGTAGTCTTACACTCCGTGTATTTCTAAACATGTCAATAATGTTCAACACAGAAATCTTTGTTGGCCCGCTACATTTATGTAGAATTAAATGCAGAATATTTTACAGAACTACTGGGTTCTCAAATTATACCATTAATTCTTCTTGGAAATACAGTACAATGTGATTGGAGATGCCCATTCTTATTTATATTTTATAGAAAGGCTAAATGGTTAATAATATTTTTAATGACTTGTACATAAGTATTTTCATTACCCTGTTGCTAATGCAAAGTGCTTCCAAATATTTATTAACCTAGAAATGTATGTTAAAAGTCACAACTGATTTGTGCGTATAACCATTATAGATTGCGTTTTTATACAGAAAAGGGGATTTGCATATATGTGTATATAAATATTTTTGAAGAATCTTAAGGAAACTAATACAACACATAGTGACGAATACCGATACATCCTCAATAAAGGCTGTATTGCCATATAAAGTCACTATCTGAACAATAGTAACAGTGTTACTTGAATTACTAGGTACGTATAGGCTAATTTAAGGACCAAGTAGCTGAACATTGATGCAAGATAACATGGGCACTTCGCTTTGTATAGAAACAAACCCTTTTACAAATACTGTTTGGAACAGTAACCTGTGAAAACAAATGTCGAAAGATAATAAAACTCTGTTGAGTTATTCATAGATAAAATCAATTCAGTACACTCTAATAAAATAACATCCATGTTTTTAAAACATGCGTGTATAGTATAAAATCAATGTGACCTTTTTTGCCCTTAATATTTTCTTAATTATTGGAAACAGCCATTCATTTTTGCGTTAAAATGTTAATATTCAAGATCACGCAAACAGAATATTTTTTAAAAGGATGAATAATAAAAATCACATAGACAATTTTGCGTTAGGTTTTACAGAACGGGTAAACCGGAAGATTAGATTATACGACACGGCAGAGAGATGTCAAAAAATATTGTATATTCTGACGTTCTTTAAGAAAAAGCATAATACGAAAATAGTACGCGAAAAGCCGCGACAGAAATACTGGTTACACAATAAGTGTATAATGTATATGTTTGCAACATATTTTAAGGGAAGACTAAACTGAAAAATAGGAAAATTTTGAGGTTTTCATAAGAACATTTTTTTTTTCTTGAAATAAGGTATAAATTGAAATTCTAATCTGGAGTTATTATTTTTTAGGGCATTTTTAATTATTTTAGATATCCAGCAGTCATATATACCTTCTCACTTTGCGCATGGGCTTATTCCCTCTGACACCTGTTTTACGTATAAAATTTAGGTTGTAGGCTATAAATCTTTGTTTTGGGGGCTCTCACTAGGTGAAATCTCTTAACAACCTCATTTTACTCCTAGGGAACCATAAAAAAAGGTTTAAAGACAACAGCAGCGAATTTTCATTTTTTAGTTTAGTCTTCCCTTAAACGATAATCAATATATGCTTTGTCACTTAAGCTATCAAATATGTTCTCAAATTGTGCCATTTACATGTAATTGCTGTTACATCAATATCTACTAAAGTATTGTCATTCATATTTTTATACAAAGCATCGATCGAAACAAATTGTAATCAGAAGGAGCAAGGTCTGAAGAGTACGGGGGGTGATCAAGCCGATCCCATCCGAGCTGCTCTATCTTGTTTCTAGTGATGTTTGCACGATGCGGCCGTGCATTGTTGTCGTGGAACAAAACTCGATGATGTTTTCTCGCTAATAATGGCCGTTTTTCGTTCAATTCACGTGCCAAATTGTCCAGTTGCTGATCGGTTACACCTAACGGTTACGGCTGATCGCTACCGACGCCAACTGGGTAATTTGGCACGTGAATTGAACGAAAAACGGCCATTTATAGCGAGAAAACATAATCGAGTTTTGTTTCACGACAACAATGCACGGCCGCATTGTGCAAACATCACTAAAAACAAGATAGAGCAGCTCGGATGGGCTCCTTCTGACTACCATTTGTTTCAATCGATGCAAATGGGCCTGTACGAGATATCCTTTCGAAATGCTGAAGGAGTGGGAAAATAGATCGATGATTGTATTGCATCAAAAGATGAAAACTTCTTTCGACGCGGAATCAACAAGTTACCAGAAAGATGGCGCAAAGTCATCGCTAACGATGGGGAAAAACTTTGGTTAAAAAATATTGTACGGATTTTTAAAAATAAATGTAGATTTTCACAGAAAAATCCTTTAAAATTAATTGGCACACCTAATACTAGAAGTAAATACTATAATACATCTCATTAAAAGGGATGACAAAACGTGATAAATTTCCGGAGAAAAAATTGTATCTTTAAATGTATATAATCATCTTTGCATGTACCTGTATTCATACAAAAACTTTTACGGCCGTTTCCAAGGGAAAATACCATTTAAAAAGTCGTTTATGTATGGATAGATTTTAAAATTATGTGTTGAAATTCGCACACCCAACGAGTGTATCTATCATTAGGTAGTATTCTTATAGCAACCATTCAATATTAGATACACTCGTGGATATGATAATTTATAAAAGGAAACCTTCCATATAGGAACAATTGTTCTATGGTGAAAAAACCTTTAGCCTCTTCAAATAGTACCCTTCGGATAAAATAATTTGGGGACCTTCCTTAAATTATCAAAATGTTCTCGAATTAGACCATTCATTTCTATATATGTCCCCGAATTGGTCAATTAATATATTTACGCGTGTATATTTATGGCCATATAATGATTTTGGTGTATTTATTGTACATCAACTGGTTAATTCGACTAGACATGTTCACATTAATATTAATTAAGTTAATATTTAACATATATTATATAGGTCAATAATCTAAGAGACTCAAGGGGTGGTTGTACTAGAAGTAAATACTATAATACGTCTCATTAAAAGGGGTGACAAAACGTGATAAATTTACGAAGAAAAAATTATATCTTTAAATGTATATAATCATCTTTCCATGTAGCTGTATTCATACAAGAACTTTTACGGCCGTTTCCAAGGGAAAATGCTGCTTAAAAAGTCATTTATATATGGATAGATTTTAAAATTATGTGTTGAAATTCGCACACCTTACGAGTGTATCTATCATTAGATAGTATTCTTATTGCAACCACCCAATATTAGATACACTGTGGATATGATAATTTATAATAGAAAACCTTCTATATAGGAACAATTGTTCTATGGTGAAAAAACCTTTAGCCTCTTCAAATAGTATCGTTCGGATAAAATAATTTGGGGACCTTCCTTAAATTATCAAAATGTTCTCGAATTAGACCATTCATTTCTATATATGTCCCCGAATTGGTCAATTAATATATTTACGCGTGTATATTTATGGCCATATAATGATTTTGGTGTATTTATTGTACATCAACTGGTTAATTCGACTAGACATGTTCACATTAATATTAATTAAGTTAATATTTAACATATATTATATAGGTCAATAATCTAAGAGACTCAAGGGGTGGTTGTACTAGAAGTAAATACTATAATACGTCTCATTAAAAGGGGTGACAAAACGTGATAAATTTACGAAGAAAAAATTGTATCTTTAAATGTATATAATCATCTTTCCATGTAGCTGTATTCATACAAGAACTTTTACGGCCGTTTCCAAGGGAAAATGCTGCTTAAAAAGTCATTTATATATGGATAGATTTTAAAATTATGTGTTGAAATTCGCACACCTTACGAGTGTATCTATCATTAGATAGTATTCTTATTGCTACCACCCAATATTAGATACACTCGTGGATATGATAATTTATAATAGAAAACCTTCTATATAGGAACAATTGTTCTATGGTGAAAAAACCTTTAGTCTCTTCAAATAGTACCGTTCGGATAAAATAATTTGGGGACCTTCCTTAAATTATCAAAATGTTCTCGAATTACACCATTCATTTCTATATATTGTAGCGCGCCTACCAACTTCGCCAAAAGTTGGTGGCGTGTCTCCAAATTTCCTCACTCAGGAAAATTCCGGAAGAAAGTCGGGAGGCAGGAAGGCGGGAATTGGGCGCCAGTCCGAGAACTCGGACAAGGATTTTCCCTGAGGGGGCCCGGTCTAGCTCGGAAGGAGCTGTGAAACCCTCTCAGAGGAGATCCTTTGTCTAGATTTGGCAAGACAATTTTGAATCCAGACGACTCGGTAATTCTGGAATAATTCTGAAAGTACTTTATTACAAAAAGGGGTGGTTGCGGGCCACCAATATGACAAAATCGGTACAAACAAAAGAAATTCGAGTTTTTGATTCTTGCCGGTAGGAAAACCGGGAGCGTTATTAGACTTAAAATACGACGAGAACACTCGAAATTACAAGAAGTGTGATTCGAAAGAAAAAGAAAAGAAACCAAGTTAAGGCAAAACCGAGTTAAGAGAAAAGACGCGGGAGCGTAAGTAATGAGAAAGGAATTCGGGAGTTCGGTAGGGAGATAGAAAAATGTCAGGAAGCCAAACTTTCAAATCACCTGGTACAGCCGTGTAGGCGGTGGGAGTGCGACTTCCGGCGATCCAAGTCGATCGATCCTCTCGATCCGTCCACGATAGATTATCCAATCGAACGATCCTTTCGATCTGTCCACAATAAATTATCCAAATCCTCTTAATTCGTTCCCAATACGGTATCCAAAGAACAGGTCTTTTCCAAGCAGCAGCTCAGGAAACTCTGAAGGGAGTCGTTTTCGGTCCCCTCAATCTGCATTGCTAGCGCCATCCTAATTGTCGCAGGATTCGGGAATTATCACGCTCAGGTGATAAGTAGGGCATCGACCCGTTATCGACCCGTTTCCCGTAGATTGTTAGATGGCACCGTAGGCGATAGTTTGACATCTTCCTTGTCCTGCGGTAGCCGAGAAGGTTTTCCATCCTTGGATTCGGGAGTCTTCTTTTCTTTTCTCTCTTACCAGACGATTCGGGATTGGCGAAAGGAGTAGGAAGGGAATTTTAACATAGCGATATTAACAGAAGATATAGCACAAAAGAAAAGAATCACTTAAATAATAACAGAGATAATTTGTTACCACGTAGGTGCTTCCGGGTGTTCTCGGAGAGGTTCCTGAGCCTTCTTTTCTCCGTTTTTCTTAACGGGCGCGAAAGAATTTAATGGTAAATTTAAAACGATTGATGCCCCAAAAAGCTTAATGTAACAGCGGAAATTTTCCACGTTACAATATGTCCCCGAATTGGTCTATAAATATACGTATACGTGTATATTTGTTACCATACAATGATTTTTGTGTACTTATTGTATATCAACTGGTTAATTCGAATAAACATGTCTACATTAATATTAATTAACTTAATATATAAGATACATTATATAGGTCAATAATCTAAGAGACTCAAGGGTTGTACTAGAGGTAAATACTGTAATACGTCTCATTAAAAGGGATGACAAAACGAGATATATTACGAAGAAAAAATTGTCCTTCCATGTACCTGTATTTCATCTTATATACAACATTTTTCGACCGATTATATAAAAGCATGTGTAATTTAAATACATAAATGTAAATTAAGTAATGAGGTGTATTTTTTGTTTAATTTTGCATTTGAATAAAATCACAATTCAATATTGTCTCTTTCAAAGTAATTTCCTTGAAAAGCCACATAGCGCTGAACAAGGTTTTTCCTATTTCTCATATCTCTGCTAGAACTCTAATAATGGAATAGCCCTTAACTGATACCAAAACTGTCCCTTGTTACAATGCAACACACAGTTGTTCTTGATTTTTGGTTTCGAACGTATGACTCTTTTCCGAAGTTTTTCAAGAACCTTTCGATAAAACGATTTTGGAGCCATTTTTGTGCAAATCTTTCTCCGATCATTTTGATTCTTCACCAACGATCTGAACGCACAAGGTCAGAATGCCGGCTTCTGTCGATATTTTCATCTGTTCTTGGAGATGAAGACCATCAGCTGCAAGATTCATCTTTAATTGACTCTCTTCCGTCTGAAGATGCCTTAAACCACCGCAAAACCTGAGTCCTTTATAAAAAAAACTCTCTCTGTAGACCCGCTGAAGTTTTGTAAAAGCTTGCGCTGCACTGTACCCAATTCCAAAGCAAAACATGATTGCATACCATTACTTGAAATTGAAATCACTCATTTTCAGGAGGCGCTGGAAAAAACTGTAGCAAGAAAAATATCACTACAGGCAACCAAATGATTTTATCCAGCTCAAAACTTGTGCTGAAGTCGTATCACACGTTCACCATTCGCTCTTGCAAATCCCGCGCTCCAAAGATTGCTCAATCGAGCGCTATGCTACCAGTTTCATTACTAGATTTATAGAGCTCTTTAAATAGAAATATTAAATTTTTCGGAGTCGGAGAATTCCCATTGGTAGATATATTTCGAAACAAACTGGACATTTGTATTGCAAATAAAGCGATGCGTCATAAGAAATGTGTTTTTGCTCAAAGAGGTAGTTTGTTCTCTCGAATGTACAGGAATGTACGTCTTTCGACATAGTTAGATGCTGGTGTTTCGAAGAGATCGTGGAAGAGTTGAGTATACACCTTAATGGCGGGAGAAATATTTCTTAGGCTCAAATAGCGAGTAACATCGTGTAATTAATGCCATTTTAATTCATTTCGATCTTTAAATACTTCGTATAACATGTGCAATATTCGCATTTTGATTAATTGGTTTTCACTTCAGTGTTCCCAAATTAGTCCATGCGTATAAAGGCATCATTATACGTTTCGCATAATTTGAGGACATTGATTGATAAACTTCGATAGTTCCCAAATTAGCCCATAAAGAAAGAGGTGTTAATTCGGGGACGTCCTCGAATTGTACCAAAAAGATAAAATTGTTTAGGGACCGTCCTCAAATTACACAATTGTCCTCGAAAAAGATCATCCATACCTGAAAATGTCCCCAAATACGCCCATATCGATATACAGGGTGTCCGGTATAAAGTGTTACACCCGAAAACCCCAGACAGATGGTGAAAAATGGAGACGAAAAGTCGTGTACCATTTTTGGAAATTCGGATTAATTACCGAGTTATTAATTAAAATGTTCCGGCCAATCAGAACGACGAAACGGCTTTGGTAGGCGTAGAAAATAATTTAGTACCATTAGACTCAGCCCTAAACTTGAAGTTTAGAAAAACTAAGATAAGGGTAACATCAACACATTGCTTCTACTGTTACCACTACCACAATACCTACACTATGGTGTGTTGTCTTCGGCAACAGAGTAGTAGTAGTGGTAATACTTAAGAAATCATATGGTAACACCAAAACATTGAAATTCTTACGTCTGTTATTACTTCTACTACTACCACTACCACAATACTACACTATGGTGTGTTCTTCTTCGGCAACAGAGTAGTAGTAGTGGTAATACTTAAGAAATCATATGGTAACACCAAACATTGAAAACCTTATGTCTGGTATTTCTTCTATTACTACCACTACCTCACTACTATGATTGTATGTGTTTTCGTTGGACAATAAAGTTGTAGTAGTAATAATACATAAGAAACAAAATGGCGAAATTGAAAACCATCAAATTGTTACTTGTACCTAATTCCAGAACGACGCGGTACACTTTATATTCGAAACTTTTACATAAATTCTCAATAGCTTCGGTAGCGCAGTGGTAAAGTGCTTGGGCTTTGAATAGCTGCGAACTTTTTGACGAGGGTTCGAGTCCCGGTCAATGTTCTATTTTTTTTATTTTTTTTTTAATAAATTCTACTACTACTACATTATTACTATTTTTTTTATTTACTATTTTTTATCATATTTTAACAGGAAATGCATATTCATATTACTATTGTTCATGAATTTTTTGAGATTTTTTGGTTTGGTGCGCCAGAGTAAAAAAAAAATAAAAACCAATATTGACGTCGAATTTCAAGTATTAAAATTAAACATTTATATGAAAAGTTTAATTTAAAAACTTTTCTCCATGAAATAAATGATTTATGCTATTTTTGACTTATCAACATTTAATGAAATTGCATAGGAAATAAACGAATTTAGCCAGAACCGTGCGGCACACTTTATATCCTAAACTTGTACATCAGTTTCTAACGGCGTCGGTGGCGCAGTCGGTAAGCGTTCGAACGTTGAATCCCTGCAAGCTTTTTGTCTTGGGTTCGAACCCTCGATTCATCATTATTTTTTTTTTTTCATAAATTGTATATTTCTCTCAATTGTCAGTTATACAAATATATTTAATTAATATTTATTTGCAAATGCTTGAGACATTGAAGACATTAACAGACATTGATGTTACATGTATTTTGGACAATACAATCATTCGGTGTAATAAATGGCTAGAAAGCAATCTTCCTTGGGTGGATAAACATGTAGAATTCGTATTTTAAGGAAAAGGCCACAAGAAAAAAATAAATAGTTGCCATTACAACCCAAGTACAATTGTTCAAGAAACCAATTTTTATAAAAATACTTTAGGATTAACTGAAATATGGTTAAGCGGTTGCAAATAAATATTGATTAAATATATTTGCATAACTTATAATTTAGAAGAATATACAATTTATGGAAAAAAAAAATAATGATGAATCGAGGGTTCGAACCCACGCCAAAAAGCTTGCAGGGATTCGACGTTCGAACGCTTACCGACTGCGCCACCGACGCCGTTAGAAACTGATGTACAAGTTTAGGATATAAAGTGTGCCGCATGGTTCTGGCTAAATTCGTTTATTTCCTATGCAATTTCATTAAATGTTGATAAGTCAAAAATATCATAAATCATTTATTTCATGGAGAAAAGTTTTTAAATTAAACTTTTCATGTAAATATTTAATTTTAATACGTGAAATTCGACGTCAATATTGGTTTTTATTTTTTTAACTATGGCGCACCAAACGAAAAAATCTGACAAAATTCATGAACAATAGTAATATGAATATGCATTTCCTGTTAAAATATGATAAAAAATAATAAATAAAAAAATAGTAATAATGTAGTAGTAGTAGTAGTAGTAGTAGTAGAAGAATTTATTAAAAAAAAAAATAGAACATTGACCGGGACTCGAACCCTCGTCAAAAAGTTCGCAGCTATTCAAAGTCCAAGCGCTTTACCACTGCGCTACCGAAGCTATTGACAATTTATGTAAAAGTTTCGGATATAAAGTGTACCGCGTCGTTCTGGAAGTAGGTACAAGTAAGAATTTGATGGTTTTCAATTTCGCCATTTTGTTTCTTATGTATTATTACTACTACAACTTTATTGTACAACGAAAACACATACAATCATAGTAGTGAGGTAGTGGTAGTAATAGAAGAAATACCAGACGTAAGATTTTAAATGTTTGGTGTTACCGTATGATTTCTTAAGTATTACCACTACTACTACTCTGTTGCCGAAGGACAACACACCATAGTGTAGGTATTGTGGTAGTGGTGACAGTAGAAGCAATGTGTTGATGTTACCCTTATCTTAGTTTTTGTAAACTTCAAGTGTAGGGCTGAGTCTAATGGTACTAAATTATTTTCTACGCCTACCAAAGCCGTTTCGTCGTTCTGATTGGCCGAAACATTTTAATTAATAACTCGATAATTAATCCGAATTTCCAAAAATGGTACACGACTTTTCGTCTCCATTTTTCACCATCTGTCTGGGGTTTTCGGGTGTAACACTTTATACCGGACACCCTGTATATATACATATACATATATATATATATATATATATATATATATATATATATATATATATATATATATATATATATATATATATATATCGTGATGGGGATTTTACGAACCCCATCCACTACAGTAGTATTAACGTCCTACCTGGTAAAGGCGTAGAACGCGGGAATCGGGGAATCCGAATCCCCGGTAACCGGTAAGGCACCGCCGTATCCCCTGGGCAACCGCACATAACCTCCTTTTTGTCGCTGCTCGTTCTTTTTCCATGAGTCCACCAGGTATCGATCGGGAATCGACCGCAGAACAACGGTGGAATTGAAGCCGGGAATACGAGCGGCCATATTGCGGCGCGGCAACCGGGAGCCATTCGAAGTTCCGGCTATCACTCCGAGGGAGATACCCTCCTCGCAACATTAAGGATGGGGGAAAACCACCGGCCCGATCCCTGCTCCCACCGGAGGAAGGAGTAACACCGGACCCGGGCTTTCCGGAAGAGACGACGCCCGGGAATACGTCAGCCGGGGGAAACCGGAATCAATCCGTCCCGCGCCGGCTAGGGAGCTACGATTAGTTCGGAGGGCAGCACCGGACGGACCGGCGAGGCTCCAGCGCTGCGATCCACGGTCGATCTTCCCCTCTCCGAGGAGAACCGCAGAGCGAGTCATTCTCGCGTTCCACGCCGTACCCTTCGGACGTTTCGCCATTTTGGAGGATTTTTGAGAGAGGAATCGCGCCGTAAAGAACGAGCAGAGTTCGGAAGGCAAGAAAGGTTCGTGAGCGAGGCTTCAGGCTTCTCGCTGTCTTTCTTTTTGTGTTATATTAGATTCTTTTGTTTTATTCTTTGCCCTGCGTGTGGCCGGCAGAGTTCCGGGGGAGGAACTTTTTCTTTTGATATTTGTTCCGGTTCCGGATGTCCGGGCCGGAAAGCGGTTGCCCCGGGGAACTTCCTGGCGACCCCGGGAGTTCCTCCTAGTTTAGTGTGAGTGAGAGAGAGAGAGAGAGAGAAAGTGTGTGAGTACGAGAGAGAAGCGAAGAGCCGGTAGCGTGCCGGCCGCCATTTTGTGTAACGTCGGGTGAAATTCGCTTGCCGGAATTTCTCCCGCATCGGAATTAGTATTAAGATTTAACGATTGTATTATTACTATTTTCTATTCTTTTTTTGATGTTATTTCTTTTTGGGGTATTCGGCCGGGAATAAAGATCCGGTTTGTGATATTATAGTAGATTCCGGGAGTTTTTATTCATTTTTCCGGTCCCCAACTTATATTTTCCGTAGTTTTTCAGCACCCAGCACGACCAGGTCGACCCTGGCTGGCGCCCAACAGAAGATCAGACGTGCACGTGGTGGAGGTCACCCGACCCTCCCAAATACCACGTCACAATATATATAGTATATAGAGATATTCATTCAACTTGGCATAACTTTACAAATCATGGATAGACTCAGTTGATTGATTCTTTTCAATCTTACAATTTCCCAAAGAAACCATGAAAATTTCAAAGCTCTATGATTTGTTTTTCATTGTGTTCGGAATTATGGAATTTTTCGTTTTTGTTAGAATTAATTTAAGGATGAATTTTTCATTTTTCATTAATTTATTAAGGTTGAAAATATCTTTTAGCGATGATCCATATTTTTAAATTAAAAAATTTTAATTATTGTAATATAAAAAACGATGAAAAAAATTTTCTTCAATATCCCCACAATATTTTTCAATCGTCAAAACTAGCGTTATCCAAAGGGTAAAAAATGTTTAAATGAAAAATTTTTTTTCATTTTTTTTTTACAACAATTTACATTTTATGATAAAGAAAATATGGATTATTGCATAACAAACATTTTCAACCTCGAGAAATGAATGAAAAATGAAATATTTATCCTTAAAGTGATTTTACGAAAAAGAATAAATTCCACCATTTAGAACTCAATAAAAAAATAGCAGAGCTTTAAAATTTTTAGGGTTCCTTTGGGATATTGTGATTAACTTGTATACGATAAAAATTAATTTTTAAGTGCGCTTTAGTAATCGAGCCGAAAATAAATAAATTTGCAATGAAACTCTGGCTGAGTTCATAAAAGCGTGCCTCAATTAATTTTTGAATTGGCGTTATACCCAGTCAGGAGGCCGAAAAAAACGCTTTTTTAAAAGATTTTTCTTGAAGAGAGTTTTTAATATATTCAATTGAAGTTTTTTGTGCTTATAATGTAAGTATTGAAGATTATAAAAAAATTTTACCCCTAAAAAACACCTCTGGTGCAAAAAAGTCGAGACAAGTTCATGTATGAAAAGGGATCTCTCTACAAAAGTTGTGAAATCCGATAACATAAGACAAGCTCGTTTTTTCCATTATGTCAATACGAATTAATTACAAAACGGAAAGAATTTTTTCTGTTTACCTGATTAGAACCGGTATTGAACTTTGTCGGGCCCCGAACCCAAACAATAAGCAATAAATATTTTACAATTTAATTTATTTTTACCGCATTATGAATTAGTAAAGATTAGATTACATAATAATAATATAAATAATTATATGTCATACTCAAACATCTGAATTATTCGGGGCCCAACAAGTTCAATACCGGTTCTAATCAGGTAAACAGAAAAAATTCTTTCCGTTTTGTAATTAGTTCGTATTGACATAATGGAAAAAACGAGCTTGTCTAATGTTATCGGATTTCACAATTTTTCTAGAGAGATCTCTTTTCATACATGAACTTGTCTCGACTTTTTTGCACCAGAGGTGTTTTTTAGGGGGATTTGTTTCCTTTTTGCAAATATTATTATTATTATCGGCTTTATATCTCGAGACAATATAAATTTACAATAAAATTAAAGCTGTGTTCATAAAAATGCGCCTAAATTAATTTTTATATGCGCTTTAGTAAACGCGTCAAAATGAAATAAAATAATTGTTTGTAGAACTCTGGTTTCATTTTATAAAAAATAATTTTGGCGCGTTTAAGAAAGTGTACTAAAATATAGACGGCCCTGAGCCTCACGTCTGTACGGGAGCGTCTGAATTGCCAAAGGCGTAGCAAACTGATGAGCCGTCACTGATGCGACAGAATTCATGTTATTGTATATGTCGTGTATGTATACAGAGAACTCATACTAATGACGGCGACTGAATTGTGTGAATGTATACGTAGGTTGAAGCTGTGTATATACACAACGTGCTTCGGCTATTTTTCATGTGCCCGCACCTAGTTCGGTCGAGAAAAGATACACGTTAGCGCTCGCTCCCAATTCATAGATGAACTTGTCTCGAGACACTGCCGTGTCTCTTGATATTTATAAAAATATTTATAATAAGGGCCGTAGCAGGCGATCTTCGGGCCCTCCTCCAAAAAAAGATGTTTTGCGTTGTACACTATAACTCAGGACTGGATTATCTTAAACCAAAAAACCAAATAGATTTCGTTAATATAAAAGATTATCTAGTAATTAATCGACGGAATAATAAAAATATTCATTTTTGACAAAATGGCGGCATCTAAAAAAAAATTTTTCTATTTTTCATCAAAATTTCGGCCTTTATTTATTTATAAAATGAGAAAAAAATCCAAACAATAAATCCTTCGATTAATTACTAAAAAATATATTAAAAATGATTGTATAAAAATTTCAGACCGATCGATGAAGCCATTTTTGAGATAGCGTGTACACTGACTTTAAAAACATGGTTTTGAGAAAAACGCGTTCAAAGTTTTAAAACTACTTACGAACGCACCGAGGCGTTCTTACAAATATGCCCGTAACTCCGAAAGTATTGGTCGGATCGACTTGAAATTTTATGTGTACACTTTTGAATAGTTGTACATTAAGAAAATATAATAAAAAAAAAACGATTTTTTCAAAATCCTGACTGGGTATAACCCCTTAAATAAACTCACAATAAAACTCTGGTTGTGTTCATAAAAGCGCGCCTCAATTTTTGAACGCGTTTCAGTAAATTAAATAAATTAATTTTGTATACAACTCTGGTTTGATTTTATAAAATTTGATTTTGGCGCATTTAATAAAACGTATTGAAAAATTAAATTATTCAATATGCTCTTGCAAAGTGCCAAAATTGCATGATATGCATTAAAAAATTAATTTTTGAACACGCGCTAGTAAATTAGTAAAACTCTGGCTCTGCCATCTCTCGTTAATGTTTCGACACATTTCACAAACATGATATATTTCATGTAAACCCGCCATAAGTAAATGTGTTCAATTGCGCGAGTGCATACTACCATTTTATTATACTCATCAGATCGTCCCAGAAGCAACAGGTAAGTAGAATTTTTTTTTAAATTACATGCTCATCCTCGTTGCCGTTGTCCTCGTTGCTTGTGATAATGGTAATGATGATGATGAGAATGATAATAATAATAATAATAATAATATTAATATTAATATTAATCATAATTGTTTTTTGCTTCCAGAAATGTCTCAAGTCGACGATCACCCCCGGGGACGCCGTTGGTGCTGAACCCAACGTTGCCGCCGAAACCGAAAACACCGCCACCCCTGCCATCACCGCTACCAGAACCGACACAAAAAGAAGCGGGGCCGTCAGCACCAAAGCCAGCGACGGCATCGGCGACGGCTGAAACCGGCGAAAGAAAGCGTCGAGGGGGGCGGAACTTAGAAGGAAGAAATGCCAGGTTAGGATTTAATTTTAATGTATGTAATAAAAACCACTTGCGCTAGAAAAACGTGCCACGCACGTCGCCACACGAGTTGGTGAATTTTTTTATAGCACAAGTGGTTAATTAGCATAAATATTTGTTATTAAGAAATTATAATAAGTGTACTTTGTTTTTAGATATCGACGCGGAGGAGGGAGAGGTGGGGGCCGTGGCCGGGCGCAAAGCTTTTATGGAAGCAAATTTAATTTTGTTTTTTACTGAAAAAAAAGAAAAAAAAATGAAGAACAGAAAAATTAAAAACTAAAAAAATAAATTGTTGTTTTTTTATTTATTAATTCGCGCGCGCGCCCACACACACACACGGGAGCCGCTTTCGTTATTATACTGCGGCTTTCTTTGTCCTCGTCATCCTTGTCGTCGTCCACGTTTTCATCGTCGTCCACGTTTCGTCGTCGTCCATGTTTCGTCGTCGTCCACGTCTTTAACTCTTCGAGAACACACCTCTTTTTTCAAGCATGGAGAACTCTGGGTCAATCTGACCCGACGCTAACTATAAGAGTCTGCCATTTTAAAACGACAAGTTTTACTAGCTTGAACAAATTCCTAGGTATACTTGAAACACAGACAAATCATGTCATATAATTTTAAAGTGTCATTAATATTATTTATATATCGAAAAAAATTCTCGAAAAAAAATTTTTTTTAAATTGAAATTTACAAAAATAAATGTGAAATTTTTTTTATTGAATATTTTTAGCAACCCGCCAATTTTCAAAATTCCTTTACGCTATTCTTAATCGAAATTGAGGTACGGGTCAAATTGACCCAGAGTGTTCTGGAAGGGTTAACATTGTCTTCGTCGTAGTCCACGTCTTCGTCATCGTCTTCGTCATCGTCTTCGTCGTCGTCCACGTCTTCCTCGTCATCGTCGTCGTCCACGTCTTCCTCGTCATCGTCGTCGTCCTTGTCGTCGTCGTCCTGGTCCTCGTCGTCGTCCTCGTCCTCGTCATCACATTATTTCATTTTTTTTTATAAAATTTAATTTTGGCGCGTTTAATAAAGCGTGTTGAAAAATCAAGTTTTGAACACGCTCTTGCAAACGCGCCAAAATTAAATTGTATTACTCGATAAAAGTAATATTAGTTATCGACTTTATTTCTAGAGATAATATAAACAATACATAACGTGCGTCGGTAAGGTAAATTTCTTCATCTTTTGATTTAACTCGTTGCCTAAGGCTAACCCACCGTGGTGCCGCCACTGCGTATCACAGACAGCTTGTGAGTGTATGAGTCATGTATATATAAGAAAAAAACTCACACACCTCATCGTGGAGCCGCGACTGCATGGAACAGACAGCATGTTACTTGTGTGCCGTGTATGTATACAGGGAAACCCATACAACTCAGTGGGCAAATTGCGTTTGTATGGAGGTTGAAGCTGTGTATATACACAACGTGTGACGGCTGTTTTTCATGTGCCCGCAGCTAGTTCATTCGAGAATAGATACACGGTAGCGCTCTCGCCCAATTCATATATGAACTTGTCTCCAGACACTATCGTGTCTCTTGATATAAGTTAATAATTCAAAATTTGTAAGAATATCTTTTTTGCAATACGTCACGGATATGGCGAAGTCTGATTTCTGTAGAAATAGCGCGAACTGTTGAATGAGTAAGAACTAAAACTTGTGAAACTAATTTACTTAATTCAGGGAATTGAAATTTTTTAGTCGCGTTTTCTAATTTACTATAAACTTTTGCCTATAACGGGGCACGTGGGGTGCGTACCTGATATCGACGCCCCCTGCGAAGACTAACACAACTCAGCTCCCTGCGAATGTTAGCACCGCTCAAGGCTTCGTTCGAATACTAGCACCCAAACGAGACTCTGACGAAAAGTAACGTGACTCATTGCTTTCCCACGAAGAGCAGCACAGCTCGATGCTCTGGAACGAAGACTAGCACGACTCACGGAGCTCCGGCGAAGAGTAGCATGACTCATTGTTCTCCAACGAAGAGTAGCACGATTCATAGAGCTCCGGCGAAGAGTAGCACGACTCGCTGCTCTCCGACGAAAAGTAACGCAACTCGTTGCTCTCCAACGAAGACTAGCACGACTCATAGAGCTCCGGCGAAGAGTAGCACAACGATATCGATCGCAATTTTCGCAGAAAAAAAGCCACAACTTCCTCCAAAATTATGATTAAGCAAAGGGACATGGCTTATTTTCTTCTCCTTTTGATATAGAATAAGTTTATGTTATTATAGTGTTGGCACAAAAGTTATTATTATTCAACTGTTATTTTTCTGTGAAAATCCCAATCGATTTTGCTTTTTTCGATGTTTATTAATGATAAACAATTATTAATAACTTTTGTGCCAACACCATAATAACATAAACTTATTCTACATCAAGAGGAGAAAAGAATAAACCATGTCCTCATAAGTTTGGAAGGAGTTGTGGCTTTTTAAGATTGTAAATCTTTTTATTTTCGGTAGGAGGCTCGAATCGAGAAATGTCACATAACGCTACGACGTCATTATTTTATAGGGAGTGGTTAATGAGAAAATGACACAGTAACACAATGACGTCATTTTTCGGTAGGAGGCTCGAATCGAGAAATGTCACATAACGCTATGACGTCATTATTCGTAAGCGATGGAAACGTGGTGCACGTATCGGTTCGTGCTCGTCGATGTGCGGTAGGTGGTGTGGTTTTGTGTAGCGTTTGGATAGTGAGACGTTGTCGACTGTTTTTGGGTTACCCTGCAAATTTTGTCTCCTCTGCGTATTGATTTTCAATCTCTCTGATTCTTACTTCGTGAAATCTGTGGATTTTTCTGTAAAAATCTCGATCGATATCGCTTTTTTTCATTGTTTATTTATAACAATCGAATAATAATAACGTGTGTGACAAAACTATAATAACATAAACTTATTCTACATCGAAAGGGGAAGGGAATAAGCCATGTCCCGTTGCTCAATCATAATTTTGGAGGATGTTGTTGATTTTTTCTGCGAAAATTTTGATCGATATCGTTGTGCTACTCTTCGCCGGAGCTCTGGGAATCGTGCTAGTCTTCGTTGGAGAGCAACGAGTTGCGTTACTTTTCGTCGGAGAGCAGCGAATCGTGCTACTCTTGATTAGTCAGCCGCGAACCGTGCTACTTTTCTGTAAATATCCATGAGTTGTGATACTCTTCATCGAGAGCCGCGAGTAGTACTTTTTTTATGCTCAGTCGATGAGTTGTGCTACTCTTCGTTGGAGTTTATGAGCTGTACAGCTCATAAACTCCAACGTTAGATATTGTGAACTGTGTTTGTTTTCGCAGGGGGCGTCGATATAACGAGGAGCGGAACAGGAGGAAGAAAAGAACAGACAAAGAAAATCCTTTACACTACCTTCGTGTCCTTTTAGTTCCCGCAAGTAATGGGGGTGAAGTTGTGTGTGTGTGTGTGTGTTTGATTGTAGAGTGGACGTCCTCATCCTGGTCTCCTGGCTCCGTTTCCTCGAAGTAAGTTGTCCCCGGGGGTCTCCGAATTATGTGGTCCACGAGTCCTTCTGTCTTCGTCCAGGAGTGGATCGGCGGATCCACGGTTCCGGAGGAATCCCTTGGAACTGGGGTTCTTTCGGTAGTCCGGCTTCCGGTCCTCAGTGGCCCTCTTTCTCCCGGCTGAGTTTCTTCTCGTGTGAATCTGCTTATCTTCCGGTCTCGAATCTCGTGGCACTCGACAGTTAGGGCACACGAACTCACTGATCACTTTCAATTGCTTATTGATACGTCTGACCGGAACAGCGCGAGCGAACGAATTAATTAGGTTGCTCAGGGATCGCGCGTTAACTGTTGCTGGTTTCCCCCCCGGCGCTGATTCAGCGGCCGGGGTCCTTATCGAATCGGGAATATGTGGGGGGTCTGGGTCGTGTGTGTTCCTTGTTCTTCCTTCCTTCTTCTTGTGTGTTTCTGTGTTTGTGCTTTCCCTATGTGCGTTACATAGAGAAAGTTGTAACTGGTAGAATACCACGTTACATGCCAAAACTCATCTACTTCTAACAATTTTAATGAATTCGTTTCCTCTTCGGTAAAATAAAATGGTAAATTTCTCCATTCATCGCTGACTGTTACTTTATCAATATCTGGAAAATGTTTGTCGCACAATTCATACAAATCTGGAATTTCAGATCTTTTCTTTATGTCTAAGGCTTTCAAAGGGTCTAGAAAATTTAATTTATTCAACAAATCCTCATTTAGTTACTTCACTATTTAGTTAGGCGTAGGGAAGTGGCGACCCCACCGCCCGGTGGAGCATGCTCTGCCGCAATCAGCCTCCCAATCTAAGGTGTCATGCGACCCGTGCCGAGAGATGAATGGCACTGGGGACACAGTGTCTCAAACGGAGCCCTGGGGAGGCCAGGCAACCGACCCTTGTATTTCTGCCTTGCACACGTGCAGGGGGCTCCACGTGTGTTGACCTTGTATTTCCCCCATACTCGTGGGAACAACATGGAGCCTAATAAAAACCCAGAAAACCCAAAAACAAAAACAATCTCAGAGGAAGAACAAACCCTGAGCACCATCACCGTAGGAGAAGGAGGTAACCAACCCTCCGATGCACCACTGAAGAGAACCGAGAGGAGTCTGAGCGCTGTGGTTACCTCGCAATTAACTCAGCTCTCTCTCGAGAAGGAGGTGGAGCAGCGGCAACGGCTCTCCGGAGCGCAGAAGCGCAAGCTTCGGGTTCAGGAGGCCATTGCCGCTGGTCTCCCGGTTCAACCGAGAAGAAGGAAGAAACCCCCAGGCAAGTAACAGCAGAGAGGCCAACTAACCTCCTCAAATCCTGCAGCTGGACCGTCCGGGCTCAAAACCCCGAGCGGAATGAAGCTTGCCAGAGGGGAAACTTCCGAAACCAGCACTCCTTCCTCGGCTAAGCAGCAGATGAAGAAGCCACGTGTGGTGGATGGATCGAACACCCAAACCACCACGCGTGGACAACAGAAAGGGGGACCTGACCAGTCATCCAGGCCCACTTTCAGTAAGGTATCGTCCGACCTGCGGCTGGCTGTTGCTCCTGCGGCTTACCCCGCGGAAAAACTAACCGGCGAACAGGCTGTGACGATACAAAATGCTGTCATGGATGAAATGTGCAGGGCCCTACCGGGGGCGTCGAGTGATGCGGAGATCCGTTTCTGCCACTCTTACGAACGAAGGGGGGTTCTGTACATTTTATGTGCTAATGAGGAGTCCAAGAACTGGCTCCTCGAAGCTTTAACCCGGATCACACCATGGGAGGGAGCGCAACTTCGGGCCGGCAAGGCCCAGGAGATTGTCAAAACAACCAAGGTGATGGTCTGAGTTCCCAGTCCTCTGCACCAAAGAGAGGACGCAACAGTCCTCCTGATGCTCCGGCTACAAAACCGGGAACTCAAGACAGAGGACTGGCATATTATCTCCAGTAGGGCAGAACACACGGGAAAAACCCTCATAATGGAGATCGATGAAGCCTCCCGGAAGACCCTGGAGAGGACGAGGTTCCAGTCGGGAGCGGGACTATTTACCCTGACCTTCCGGATTCTGGGCGCGAAGAACAGGGAGTCCAATGCTGCGGGTGAGACAGCTGAACCTGCAGCACAGTAGGGCTGCCACTGCAACCCTCTGCACGACCTTTGCCGCGGGGGGCATTGACGTAGTCCTCATCCAGGAACCCTGGCTAGTCCGGGGCAGGATCGCAGGACTTGGACAATCCACAGGTAGGCTTATATATAACACTACCATTGGAAACAGCAGAGCCTGCATTCTTATCAGGCCAGAACTGAACCCACTTGCCTTAACAGAGCTTTGCTGCAGGGATCTTGTGGCGGTGAGGATCACCGTACGAGCAGATGGAGGAAGGCTAGACCTCGTCCTAGCATCTGTTTATCTGCCGTATGACTCTCCTAGCCCCCGCCCTCAGAGGACTTCACGAGGGTCTTATCCTACTGCGAGGACAATGGACTCCAGGGGATCATGGGAGCTGATGCAAACTCCCACAACGAGGTGTGGGGTAGCACAAACACCAACGCCAGAGGTGAGTCACTCTTGAATTTTATAATATCTAATGATTTAGAAATTTTGAACCGCGGAAACGAACCAACTTTCGTCAACCGCGTTCGACAAGAGGTAATTGACATCACTGTCTGTACACAAAAAATCTCGCAGCAGGTTCGTTCCTGGCGCGTTTCCGATGAGATAACTTTCTCAGATCACCGGTGCATCTGTTTGGAGGTTGACATTGTCAAACCCTCAAGAGTAGCGTTTCGAAACCCCAGGCGTACAAACTGGAGAAAATACGCTAGCCTACTGGAACACACCCTGGAAGGAGTGAAACCCTTAGTAGCTAGCGCAAACAACCTAGAGCAAGCTGCTCTACAGTTACAGGAGGCAATAATAACCTCCTACGAAGAAAGCTGCCCTCTAGTTCAGAAAACACAGATAGGGAAACTAGTCTGGCGGACAAATGAACTAGCAGAACTGAAAAGGACTTCCCGGAAACTCTTTAACAGGGCAAAGAAAACTGGAAACTGGTCGAGGTATAGAGAAACCCTCAGCCAATACAGCAAAACCCTAAGGAGAGAGAAACGGGCATCCTGGAGGAAGTTCTGCTCTGAGGTTGAAAGTACCTCGGAGGGGGCAAGACTCTCCCGTATTCTGGGGAAGGAGCGCATCCCACCCATAGGAACAATTAAGACTGCAACTGGCAGCCATACAAAAACTGGAGCAGAAACTCTAGAGGTCCTGCTCCAGACGCATTTTCCTCGCTCTGACACCAGCTCAGATCAAACCACTCCCTTGCCAAGACACCACGGGGAACTTAGAACCAAGAAGGTGGACTGGGATGTGGCTCGAACCATCTTTCACCCCAATGCAATCCGTTGGGCCATCGATTCCTTCGGAGCTTTTAAATCTCCAGGCCCAGACGGAATTTTTCCAGCACTACTTCAGCAGGGGAAGGAGCTCTTAACTCCTATACTCTGTGGAATGTACAGGCGGAGTATGGCAACGGGTGAAGTGCCACAAATCTGGAAGCTGGTAAGGGTAGTCTTTATTCCCAAACCGGCAAAACCCAGTTATACTGAAGCCAAATCCTTCAGACCTATAAGTCTCTCATCCTTCATCTTGAAGACGATGGAGAAGATTGTAGACAAACATATAAGAAGCGCGGCACTTATACAGAAACCGTTGCACCCTTATCAACATGCCTACCAACAAGGCAAGTCATGTGAATCAGCGGTTCATCAGCTGGTACGCAGAATCGAAGGAACCCTTGATAGGAAGGAGGTGATGCTGGGAGCATTCCTGGATATCGAGGGCGCCTTTGACAACACCGCCTTTAAATCCATGGTCGCTGCTGCCCATCGACATGGGGTTGAGAACACCACCTGTCGATGGATAAGCAACATGCTTCAGGGACGTGAAGCAAGAGCAACCATGTTCGGGATAACCAGGAGCATCACTGTAACAAAGGGCACTCCGCAAGGAGGGGTTCTATCTCCACTCCTGTGGAATCTAGTTGTGGATGATCTCCTGGCAGACCTGAACTCACAAGGCTATTTTGCCCAAGGTTATGCGGACGACATAGTTCTGCTAATACGAGGCAAGTTCACACAAACCGTCTCCGAACTTATGCAAAGAGCGATTTGTGTAGTGGAAACCTGGTGTGGGAAGCAGGGGCTTACCATTAACCCCTCTAAAACCACTGTGGTTCCCTTCACCAGGAGAAGGCTACTAGGAGGGCTCGAGCCCCCCACACTCTTCAACACTCCGTTGCAATTCTCAGGCGAGGTCAAGTATCTAGGACTTATCCTAGACTCAAAACTCACCTGGAACGCTCACCTGCAGAAGGTTGTCACAAAGGGTAATATGTCTCTTATGGCATGTAGAAGTACCTTTGGGAAGACCTGGGGACTTCAACTACGTATGATGTACTGGTTGTACAATACCGTGGTCAAGCCTATGATTACCTACTGTGCTCTTGTCTGGTGGCCAAAAACTAACCAACAGCTCGCAATCACAGCCCTAGGCAGTCTGCAACGACTGGCGTGTCTCTGCATAACGGGAGCCATGAGAAGCACACCCACGGCAGCCATGGAGGTGCTCCTAAGAATGCCACCCCTCGATATTGCGATCAAGGGAGAGGCAAGAATGAGCGCCTTCAGACTACAATGCAGCAACAACTGGGTGGGGCCACTCCAACATTTCAAACGTAGTTGCGGATCCCGAAAGCATAATGTCTATGGGCTCGGACTATATGATACCAAAACACACCTTCACAAGATCCCTACAGGCCAACTAACCTGGGAAGAAGGTGATGGTAGGAATCCATGTCACCCTGGATGCCTGAAGTGGTTCACGGACGGCTCCAAAACAGGTCAGGGAGTTGGTGCAGGGGTTCATGGTACCAGCCCCCAGTGTGACATGTTCTTCTCCCTTGGTACCCGCTTATCAGTCTTCCAGGCCGAAATCTTCGCTATTAACATCTGCGCAGAAGAAAACCTGAGAAAAGGGTACAAAGGGAAGCACATACAAATTCTATCCGACAGTCAGGCTGCCCTAAAGGCCCTCACATCATACAAAACGACCTCAAAGCTGGTATGGGATTGTACTCAGAACCTCCACACCCTGGTCAAACACAACAAGCTTATGCTAATGTGGGTGCCGGGGCATAGTGGAATCGAAGGTAATGAGAAAGCAGACCAACTACCAAGGAAGGGGTCTTGTACACCCTTTACGGGCCCTGAGCCTGTATGTGGCATCAGCAAATCAGCTGCACGCTTAGTAGTGAGACGATGGATCCAGAAGGAACACACCTCGCGATGGCACATAACGCCTGGGCTCAGGCACAGCAAATTAATGCTGAGCTCTATAACCCAAGCGGATCAAAAAGAGATTCTAAATCTAAATAGAACCAACATAAGGCTGGTCACAGGACTGATGACAGGGCACTGTACCTCACGGGCTCACCTGCATACCATGGGGCTATATGTCAACCCCCCCCCCATGTCGCTTCTGTGGAGGGGAAGAAGAAACAGCAACCCACATAGTCCTGGAATGCGAAGCCTTAGCACGACACAGAGTACACCACCTCGGGTATGCAACCTCCGGGGAAGGTTTAATCTGTGATCACCCTATTCGCAGTATTCTTTCCTTCGGGAGGAAACTCAAACTAGGATAGGAGCAAACTTGACTGAGAGAACACAAGAGACCTTATAGGTCGATGTGCTGGGACTCTAGGAGATACCACCCTCTCACTCAAGTTACACAAAAAAAAAAAAATCCTCATTTAAAAAGCGGGTTTTCATATCGTTAAATGCAGTTTGATAGAATTGTAGACAAATATTTTTCACATATTTGACACTTTCATTATCTAATTGTTTGATATGTTTTTCGCACTCTAGTCCGCAGTAAATAGATTTAAGTGGTAATAAATTTGATGAATCGAAAGGATCTACAGAATGAATATTACTAAGAAGATCAGATTTTACAAAATTTAAACCAATTTTTGAAAGAATTATGTAACATTCTTTAAATAATAAGTGAATGACTACTTTTGTCGTTTGGAAAGTTTTATTAAAATTATTAAATTGTAATAAGACATGTGATAAAAATAATAGTATGCATTTAAACTTGTCACAAATCAGAAGAGAAAGCAATTTTTGAGGCGTGGAATCTGCGGAGCTTCGAACATTCCGTTCAAAAACTTTGCGCGTGAAGAACCTAGGCACACTAGACAAACGACTGAACTTGTAAGGTTCAGCTTATAGTTGCACGGACGGACATCGGAGAGGGAGACAATCAGAAAAGAGACACGAGATCTACTTAAACTAATAATGTTTATTTAAAACAAGCTTAACTAAATCTACTAGAAACGGAACGCGTAAAACGCGGGTGAAGCGACAGCGCTCGGGCGCTGTGAACGGCAGATCTTGAACAAGAGCACCGGAGTAGTGCTCGCAATGCAAAGATCGGAGCTGCAGGATGCAGCAAAAACCGAAAAGGGAGGACCGCAAAGAAAGGGCTACTCCCGACAGAGGAGAGAAATCCCGAGAGAGTCCTCGGGAAGTCTCAAACGAAAAGACAGGATGGTGCGGAGTCCGCACCGTAAAGGAAGGAAATACACGAGGTCGCCTCGCGGTTGGATGTAGGTATAGTTCAGGGAACCCGAATGTTAGTGCTGAAAAGCATAGCCGTAGGGGCAACGTCTTGACAGGCTCTCGGCGAGCTGAAGACTGGTCTTTCGGTCGGCGATCTCGGCGAGCTAGACTCGCCGATCCTTCTCCGTCGAAGGTGGGGGCAGCAGCGAGTGGGGACTAGCCCGGAGAAGGAGACTGTCCAGAGAGCCCTGGCTCAGCCCCATCTCCTGGACCGATCTCGAACAAACTTCTAATCTAAAAAATTCTCGTAGTGCATTCCAATTAATTAAAATACGATTAATACATTCATATAATTCTAGCCACCTTGTTCCGCTTAGACGCAATATCCGATTTGTAGGAATATCGAAATGCTCTTGAAATTCTTTTAAATTACTACTACGTTTTGGACTCTTTGAAAAATAAGTAGATATTTTACGAATAAACCACTCTGTGTCCGAAGGAATCATTTTAAAACTACTTTTTGCAACAAGTACTGACAAATGACAAATGCAATTTAATACAATTAAATTCGGCACGTATTTCTTTAAATAACTGCAAAATGAATTAAATCGTCCAATCATAACGCTAGCGTTATCGCAAGCTATTGATATAATATTCGTCCACGGAATTTTATATTCTTCAAATCGGCGTTTAAAAGCCTCGGAAATATTTTCTGCCGAACACAATTTAGCATTTAATTCAATTAAAGTTAAATGATAACAGACTATTTTTTTTAAATTTACATTAAAATACTGTACGGCAACGCAAAGTAATTTTTTATTATTACAATCAGTACTTTCATCGATTAAAATTGAACAAGCGCCCTGCGGGCCCTCGTTGGGGGGCTCCGCCCCCCCAACCCCCCGAAAAATGTCCGGGACATTTTTTAAGGCACTCACAGGGTTACACGTCGCGCTGCGCGCTCCGCAAACGCACGTCGCGTTACGCGCTCTGTAAACGCACGTCGCGCTGCGCGCTCCGCAAACGCACGTCGCGCTGCACGCTCCGTAAATGCACGTCGCGCTACGCGTTTCGCAAACGTAAGTCGCTGCTAGTTCCGCAATCGCACGTCGTGCTACGCGCTCCGTTGATCCACGTAATGTCCGTTTCACCCCCCAAACCCCCCGAAAAATGTCCCTTCGGGACATTTTGCTAATTTCCACACCACCAAGAGGTATAGCAATCGGCGCGTTTCTTTTTTTTAAGTGGTGATCCCCTTGAGGCCTACTGTCCACTGTTATTATTTATTATTTTTTAATTTATATTATCCCCTACTTCTCAGGTCCTGTGGTTAATAGCAGGTCGGCTCGGTATCCTCTTTCTTTCGCACAGTTATCTATGTTTGTTATTTTTGTTTGGTTCTTATCGAATCAGACCCCTTTTTCTGTTATTATATTTTTGCTATATATATTGACCATATTTTTTTATGTTTGCAATGTTAATAGAAAAATGGAATTGTTTCTATCTTTCCCCGTTTACAGTTTTTTCTTCTTGTAAAATTTACCTTTGTGCCCGCAAATGAATGTTTTCTCTGTGGTAAAAAAAGGCATGGAATATGATAATTTTAGTGTAATCAGGGGAAAAAGTTCGTTCACACCCGCATATCAAAATGGTAGAGTTTTATTTATCAATTATTATTCCAGTTGAAACCATATTGGCTTATGATCGCTGTACATGCTCTCAAAAATAGTAATGCTTAAATCTTTATTATTACTAAAGCACAGGTCTATGAAAGTATTATTATCTGTTGTAATTGTATTATATGGTAATATCAAAAATAGGTTGTTTTGTTCCATAAATTCGACTAATGGTGATTTCGAATTAGGAATTGCATCGTTCAAATTTATGTTAAAATCTCCTACTATAATAAAATGTTGTGAATTTTCTTTTTTTGCTTCTGTAAGAGCCTGATTCATGTTATGTTTAAAATTTATAAATGAAAATTTTGGTGATTTATATATTGTAATAATGCAATAATTGTTAATTATTATACCAGATGTGATCATATACCCGGTTTTGTGTCGATTCGTACAATTATAAAAACATTTTATTGAGGTATGTAGTGCATGTTTTACATAGGTTATATTTCCAAAAGCTTTTCTCACAATTCCATGACAATCCTGACGTTGAATAATAGAATAGTTATTTATATCTACATCATCTTGAGGTAATGTCCAAGTTTCTACGAAACTTAATATATCGCATGTTGTGAAGCTTCTCTCTGATTTTACCACAGAAAGATGTTTGTTTAAACTTCGAACATTTTGGTATAAAAACAAAATATTTTCATCCGCCTTATAATCTTTCGGGAACTTTAGACCTAGATGCAGAGGATTTTCCGTTCGTAATCTGAGCATTTCGCATTTTACTTTATCACAATTTCTTTCAGGCATTGGAGCTTTATACTTTCCTTTAATAAATAATCCTGTTGCACTAGTTGCTCTGCTAAATGCAACATATAGCATTCTTCTATCCATTTTATTTATCAGATTTACTACTACATTTTCATACGTACCACCTTGCGATTTATGAATTGTTATTGCTTCCGCAGGTGTTAACGGGAATTGCTACCTACATAATTGGATAGTCGATGATTTTTTTAGATTCATTGTTCTTGTTACATGATTTATTGGTGTTAAATCAAGTGGTATATCATTTTTTTTCATCTGATTTATAAACTCTGATCGAGTCATACTACCAACATTAAAATCTTCAAATTTTAAGTATACTCGTATAGGTACACGAATACGATTATTTGCTTCATCTACATAATAGCCATATGAAATTTTTATTAATCTGCCACATGCACCATTGGTTAAGCCATCTTCAGTTTGAATGTTTACAGTTAACATGTATCTTGCTCCTACTTTCAACATAAGTTCAGTCGATAATCCTTGAGTTTTATTGAATGGGTGGATTTTAGCATATTCGAGCATTCTTTGCTTACTTTCCATAGTGCCTTCTCCTATACAATAATCGACACATTCGTTATTAAATGCTTCAGTTTGTAGTGAATTTAAGAAACAGATGTTATAATCATTTACTAATGCGTTGGTGGGAAATAATACCATACTACTTTGTGGAATTTCAACATTAGTAGGCAATTTATCACATTGTCTCGATATAAAAAGATCGTCATTGTCTTTTCTTGTACGTCCAATTGCTAAGTTATTTAACGCCTCGGCAAAAGTTTTATCTTCTCTTTGACGCATTATTTCAATTAACTCATATAATTGAAATTTTGACCATAAATATGCTCCTTGTAATATTCCTAGAGAATCCTTCTCACATTCAAATATCCATCCATCCATAACTGGTTTCAATTGATTGAAATCACCTAGTACTATAATAGATTTCCCGCCGAATATTTGATTAGTTTTAAATATTTGTTGTAGTCGTTGATTGATTTGGTTGAACACTCTACGTCCTGTCATACTAATTTCATCAATAATAATGACTTTTACATGGTATAATTGGTGAGCCAAAGTATTCGCTGTATCCGCGCTTAATCGATTCATGGAAGTTTGATTAATTGGTAAACTAAATGTTGAATGAAGTGTCATGCCGCGTATACCAAATGCAGCTTTGCCAGTTGGAGCGCATTTTAATAAATATAAATTATCGGGTTCGTTATATACATTCATATATAGTCTTAGTATAGATTGTGTAATAGCATTAATCAATAAGCTTTTTCCTACGCCTGCTCCACCGCTTATGAAATGATATAATTGAGTGTCTTGTGTTTTTAATTTGTTTATTAAGTCAATATGGTATCTATATTGTTTTTCATTTAAGCAAGATATTAATTGATAATATTCATGATCTTGCATTAGTTTTGGAACAATAAATGTTTCTTTAGTTTTTCCAGGTTCGTTACAAATTTCGAGACCGATATCAGCTTGATCATATCCAATATCATGAATTATAAATTCTGCAGGAATTTTATCAGTTCCATTTTTTATATTGTCCTCTATAACGTCCTCATTATTTTCATCGACTATATTTTCTAGTATATTATCATAATCAATATATTCGTTATATATGTATTTGATTCTATTATTTGTGATTATTTCTTTAAATGTTTCATAAGATGTTAGAGCATTCGAATTGGTTGGTTCACTTTCGCGCCACGGATAAAATAATAATAAATGTTCTCTATAATAATTAGTTTCGTCTTGATGAATATTGTATTTTCTATATCGGATAACTTTAGGTTTTGTTCGTAAACGAATATATCCTGATTTATCTAATAATGGCATCCAATTACATGAAACGTTGTCTTCAATTGTTTCATCATTGGGTTCGTCTTCATTTATATTTTCGTTATTCAAAGCAATATTTTTTGCGTTGACAGATTTTTTATAGTTATATAGCGATGCAAAGTCTGCTAAACAAATATCTTCTAACGTAGTTGGGCGCAGTTTATAATGATCTAGTAATCCAAGTTGAACTATATCTGTTGATTCCGGATCTAATTGTTCTAATTCAAATTTTGGTTTTAGTACTTTAGTTCGTTCGTCTATTGGTACCGTATTAATATAAATTGAAGCTCTTGAACAGTAAGACATTGGAATTGACAGCAAATGATAAACAGCTTCTTGAGCGGAAATTTCACTCTTGTTAATAAAACAATTAGCTATACTTTTGAATTGTTTTTGAATTGTATTGTTTCCTTTTTTTAATAATTCAGCGCATTCTTTTAAAGTGCTTGCCATTCCTCTTTGTGATTTATTGATATAATTGACAACATATGACACACATGCGTAAGGATCTAGAATGAATTGAATATCCATGTTTGCTTGGTGCAATTCTAATATAGATTCGTTAAAAGGATTTATTTTAATATCACATACATTTCTTTTTAATAGAATCATTGGTTTTTTGATATGTACTTGAATTGCTGCTAAATATTCATTTTCAGTCATTGGTAGAGATTTTAAAAAATCATCATAGGTCATATTTATATAAGACTTCATATCTTTGCATATCACATTCAATTCAGTTTTTATTGTCTTATAGTTTTGATGTAATTGTTTTTTTTTCTTCCGGTTATGTTCTTCAAATGGTTCTAAAATAGTAGTTCGCTTCATTGGATAATGTGGCACATTATATTTACAGACAACTAATTCCTGCTCAATTTTTTTGCATTTTTTGGTATGTTTATGTATTTGTAATGGTACAAATTGTTCAATCCTCGAATTGTTTGAATCACATGATATGATTTTATCTATAAATTCTTCACATATTTTTTTCGAGTTGATATTATCGGGATTGTACACGGGAGCATTTTTTAACCAGATCAGAGCATGTACATGAGCACTGCCTCTATGTTGAAATTCAATTCTGTAATATATGTCGATTATTGGCGTATCTCGGAATGGGCTGTCTGAAGAATAGAGAAATTTTAAAATGCACCATCTCATTCGATAATCAAAATATCTTGAGCAAGTAACAGGGTCAGATTGTATTAATTTTGCTTTTTCTTGCCATGACAATTCATTTGCCTCTTCATTTGATATAGGTTCATTGTGAAGGACTTTTTTGAGAATTCGTATTAAATCAGGCCATTTAGTTTCTGCTGCAGATAATGTTAAAAATATTGATGGTTTTCCTAATTGACGAATCATTGCCATTACTACTTTCTGTTTTTGTTGCCAAAAAGCTGGACTCGATCTATCAACTTGTAAAATTTTTATACAATCATTGTCTTGAACCAATCGGTCAACTACAGTATTATTTAAAGCACAGCGAGCAGTTACATTGTTTGTTTTACGTTTCATACGAAGATGAATTTGAATTAGTGATACCAATCTTTGTAATCTTACTCTACAATGACTTATAAACATTTTTGGAATTTTCATTGCACATCGTCGGTCGTACATTCTGATTTCAGATTTTGCTATATCCGCAATAGAAATTTTTGGATTACGTACCTTTCTACATTTTCCATCGTAAATCGTTGGAAATGCAAGTAATTCAAAATCTTCATCGTTCAACAGAGAGATAGGGATTTGATTTTCACCGGGAGCTAACTTCATTCCCACGTTGTTGATAAATTCGTCTTCTAGTAATGTTTCCTCTCCACCAAGATTTATTGGTTCATCTTCACGTTCTTCCCAATCATCACATTCATTTATATTTTCTTGCAACGGTTCGTTGCTAACATTCATGTTTTTGTTGTTATGTTCAGTCTCATTTGTTTCTGTCTGGATATCGTTATGTTCTATCTTATTTATCTCTGTCTGGAGATTGTTATTTTCAGTTTCATTTGTCTCGTTTTGGTTACTATCATGTTCAGTCTCATTTGTTATTCCTTGATCAATAGAATTTTGTTTTTGAATCCATTCTTCGTCTAAAGTTATTTTATGTTTAGTATATAGTTCTGTCGTAATTAAATATTGAACAGCTTCTATTATTTTATTAGGTCTGATTATTTGATAATCGTAATGGTGTTTATCGCGCATACGTCTCATTAGTTTGACATGAATTGATTGTGTATCATTTGCATTTCGAGGGAGTTTAGAAACAAACGAATTTATATCTACTGGAACATTTACACAATTTCCTTTAATACCATATTGTCTTTCAATGCCCAGAGTTCTTATTTGTAAAAACGGTAATCTGGGAGATATAAATCTTTCTTCCATAGTTGATAATGTTTCTAAGCTGGGATGTATTTTATTAAATTCAAGACCATTAACTAATGCTAATTTTGGCACCTTATTATTGAATATGTCTTTTTTACATGTTGAACATAATTGAATAGATTTATTTTCCCTTATTTTACAAATATTATCCCAATCATCGTGAACTTTAGGTTTTAACGACATTTCATTCGGTGTAAAAGAGGTTATTGATTTTCGGAACCATAAACCTCCACAACTGGAACATATATATGTAGGTCCTTCTGTAATTGCTTTTTTGTATATTGTACTTGCTTCCGTTTCATTGTTAATGTGAGTAGTTGGGTCGACGTTTTCTCTAATAACTGGGTTATTCAATATATTGTTACAAATATTTTTTTGATTCGGATTTTTTATAGTATTTTGTTTAGTGAGTTCATAATTTGTCTTATTTTTATCGTGTATTGATACAGAATTTATATCGCCGAGTAATCGTTTTATATCTATACGTACCCGTTCTATTGAAACAATACGTGGTTTGTTAATTCTTTGGATGTTATTCTGTTTTTTATTATAATTTTTTTTTTTATTCTATAGATTCTTTAAGTTTGTAGTCTGAATCTTCATTCCGTTTTCTTCTTTTTCTTAACATGTACGTTTGGTTTTCTATTAATTTATAGTCATCATTATCTCGTAACAGTCGTTTTCTAAGTACATCTTTTCCTTTTTCCTCTTTTTCGAAATTTTCGTCGCATCTTTTTTTTTTAAGACGTAATTGTTCTTTTAATTTTAAGTCTTTTTGTTTTTGTCTTCTAGTATAAGTATTTGACTGTATTCGAGCTATGTCTTCTACATTCTGAACAGTTAAATTATCATCTGTGTTTATAGAATTTGATACATTATTATTATTATTATTGTTTGTGTATATTTGAGTATTTACCTTATTCGTTCTACTTGACGGATTATTATTTTGTTTCACTTGTAGATTGATGTTATTCTCAGAAGTGAGTGAATATGAGTTATGTTCTTCATCTTTTCCTAATGCGTTTTCGTCTATACTTATTTGTGAAAGCCTTTGTGATATATTAGAAATACCCTGCTGGAAATGATGGATTAAAGTCGATAAAAAAAATTTAATCGATCTAACGTGTGAATCCTTCACCCAATTAGTGCTATAAAAGTACATTAATTTATCGTAGTTTCATTAAATTCGATAAAAATGTATTGGATTAAAGTCGATAAGATCGGACTGAAATTTAATCGATTTTAATCCACTTCAGTCAATTCAATCGAAGTTTCTGAAACTGTCGATTTAAATTGAATCGTAATTAATCGATTTAAATTGTTATCGACTTAAATGTTACTGAAATTTAATCGATTTTAATCGGTTTTTAATGTCATAGGGTGTATTCCGTAATCGCTTCTGTTATGGCAAGAAATAAACTTTGTATCTAAATACATAGGAAGTTTTTTCTGGCAAGAACAGAAATGATTACGTAATACACCCATAATCATTGAAATTATATCTAAAAGTTTAATTGATTTTTTGAGGAACCATCTTAATTGATTTCAATAGCACAATTTTTTCAATTTAATTTATTTTTATTTTTCACATTTTGAAATACATGTATACATATATTATAAATGAATTATAATGCATGAAAACGAACTTAAATTTCTGATCCAACTGGTGAAAAATCGTCAGGCTCGGATAACATAGCTGCATCTTGACTTTCATTGTTTGTTATTTCCTTATCTTTTTCAACATCGATTGTATCATCCTGCTCATTATCAGAATAGTGAGAAGAATCACTATCCCCATTTCGTAAGGAATTCTTTTTTTCGAAATGTTGTATTGTTTTGCGCTTTTTTCCTAAATAATAATAATAATAATAATAATAGTAATAATAATAATAATAATAGTAGTAATAATATTAATAATAATATTATAGTTAATGTTTGAGCCACATATGTGATTTATAAATGTTACATTATTACTTACCAGTTATTGATACTTCTTTAGGTGGCCTTTTAAGGTAGGAAATCTTTTTAGATGCATATTCATTGAAATTTGCATACTGAAGTTCATAATCATACTCTGAGTCGATTTTTACATATAAAGTTTGTAACCAATTTGCGTAAGCATCTGAAAAAATATTCAAAAAAGTTAATTAATTCTGGCTTACAGTGTATAAAAAAATATGTATTACGTTTAAATAGATTAAAAAAATTAATTAAAATATTTATTAAAAAATTCATTCCCTATTTCATTTTTACATTATTCAACAAAATAATAATTTTCTAAATTTATACCTTTGCATGCAGCTAGCATAGTTGGATCCAATTGCTCATATTTTTCTTTCGAACTCGCGATCTTAGTAGAATTTTTATTAGAATTTCGCCCAGTAATCGTACTTTTTTGAAGTACTTTGGATCCGAAAACAGCCAGCAGTATATTTCCAACGTACTGTTGAGGAGTTTTTGACTTGTTGTTCACGTTATTATACACTTTATCATCCAACCAATAATTGCGCCCTATGTGAACCTATAATTTTTTATTGAATTTTAGTAAAATTTTTATTTACTTCTTATAATTTGTTCGTACCTTGTCATCAATCTTACGAATTCTTCCTACTGGCAAGAAATTTTTTGTATGTTCTATTTCAACATTTTCTTGCACACTTTGCAACTGACTTTGTAATACTGTAAAAAAATATAATTACGAAATTATAGTACTTGTTTTCAAATGTACATTGATTTCAATATATTTTTATAGTGAGTTACTTACGATGAGATGTATTAACAAAATTAACTATGTGGTCAATCAGATGATGAAATACAGTTTTAAGTTGTAAAATGTTTATGCATAATATTATATTTGAAGTACCATTTACCAATATCATTATTTAAAAGCCACAAAACTATGGAGTAAGGGAGTAAGTAAATTTATGGGATGATTTTGGAACGATTCAATAATTATGAATCTTTGATTTTGTATTACATGCACATTACTGGGAATTTGTTGTAGCACACCCATTTCACACTGAAGCTTTTTTATAAAAGCAATGTTTGCAAATCATAAGCAAGGGAAAACGTAGCGAACAATATATCCATAAACATCAATGATTGACAGCTCATGCTACATTTGAAATATGTGATTGCCATTCACACTATGTGATTGTATATTGTATATTGGGATAGGGATTATTATTTGGGATAGGGTATCCTGATTGTATATTGGGATAGGGATTAAGCAAATAGTAATTTTAATAAGTTTTAAAAAATATATAGTCTTACTGTTTTGCACTCATTGCTAAGTCAATAATATATAATCAACATATTCTGGGCAATTCATAGAGTGATGTCCCAATCATTTAAAATTAAACCATTATTATTATTATTATTTTAAAGACATTTAACAAGTTAATAACTAACATTATATTTTTAATCTATGTAATTTGAAAGATTATAAAAATAAGTAAATAACAGTTCAATTACTTACTTTTTTGTTCATCAAATTTTTCCATCAGTAATTCTTGCAAGCGAATATTAAGATCTCTATATTCTTCTCCTTTCCTTTCAGCTTCTTGACACTGTTTTTTCAAGTTTTCATATTTCAGTTCGATCTTTGCTTTTTCTTTTCGTATCTTACTAAGTTCTTTTTTTGTATCACTTAATTCCTTTACAAGTTCAATACACTTTATTTTCTTTTTATCTTAAATTTTTTCGTTACTTATTATCTACAAATATTAATTAATTTTATAATTTATCAACATCAAATTAAAATAAATAAAACATTATAAAGCAACAAAAACATGAAAATAATTTTAAAAAATAATTACCTTTGGTTTAACTTTGTGTGTTTTTTGATCACCTACAGAATTCTGAAAAGATATAAATAAAAAAATTTTATTTAGAAATACTTGTATATTTAACCTTTATTTAAATTAATTGAGCTGATTGCTTTGCAGTAGATTCGATAAACAATATGTTTATGACGAAGCATATAGCCTATTTTATATATACAACATAATTTTGTCTCGTACCTTTTCATTTTCTTGTACGTCAATATGTTCATTAATACTTTCCAATGCATCATCTTCAGAAAGTGAAATGTTGGCAATCTCTTGCAAATTAGTTTTTTTTGCACTAAATATCTTATTAGATGATAAACTTTTCTAAAATTTCATATAAATTTAATGAAATAAAGTACCATATAATTAAAAAAAGTAATACATATCATTATTAGCTGTTTTCAATTCATTTAAAATTAATAGTACTAAAAGTTTTAAAAATATATGAATATAAATACTCTTACCTTAATATCATTACAGTTTTTATTATATGCATTATTTTTTGATTTAGGATCAATTTGCTTATCTTCAATTATAGTCTCCAAAGCATCTTGTTTCATGCCAATTATTTTACTAAATAATGAAATGTTCTTTTTCTGCAACAACGTGTTAATTAAGTAAAATGTTTTACAAATTGTACATTTAAGAAATACCTTTTTGATTGATGCATCATTGATATCAGTATCAGATGATACAGATGTGCTGCTCAAATCTTTAGTATTAGCATTATCAGCTGTGTTGTTCGAACAAGATGATATGCTTCGATATGAACCACTACATTTCTCTAGTTTTATCGATAGCAAGTTTTCATACATCTCTCGGTTTGATGGTTTCTGAAAGAATATAAAAGCATAAAGTGCACTAGTATACTAAGTATCAAAAAATAAAAGTTGTTAAAATATTTTATATAATACTATATTATGCTTATATGATTTGCAATCAACTTAATTAAAATAATAATCATGGAAATGAAACAAAAAATATAATTGCTTATTACATCTGTGATTTTGGCTTTAACAAATTTTTTATGAGAATAATCTTCACTTGCACTTTCCAATTGATTTACAGGAACAGTTTTAAGTCTCTTGCAATTATTTATATGCTCTTCCAATGCTTGTTCAGTATCTGAAAACCCATAAACTTTAATCATTTCTTATCATTTATGAGAATTATTATTTTTAGTCATTTCATATAAAAAAACACTAACCTGTTAAAAATATTATTTGACATTTGTAGGTATTACCATCCTTATGTGAAGCAGTGTACTTTTTTTTAGGATCAAACGTCGCAGTAGGAAAAGAATAATGAATTTTTGTAACTGGTACACGATATTTATTACCCTGATGCGGGCCCTCGATAAATTTAATATACGCATACATTGTTAAATTAAGTTTAATATTTAAAAAATTTAAAATAGAAATATGTTATTGTCTCCGCTCGCGGCGATGGCATGTCATATATCAATTAACCGTTTTAGTGCCAAGCGGTGTAATCGCGCTTCTTCTGTTTCGTGTCCAAAAATGCCAGAATTTTTAAAATAAGGAATGAAAAGAGCGCTATCGCGTCGCTTTGCAATTTTTTATTTGAAAACAAAAAAAGATCTCTGGCACTCAAACGATTAAGGTATTACCGCGGTGTTACAGCAACGAAACAATACTTCGTGAAAAGATTTTTAGCTGAGCGTTTGATTTTATTTATACCTTCTAAAATTTTTCAAACATGAGTGAAACATCTGAAAGCACTGAAAGTAGTGATATTAATATACCTAAAACAAAAATATCGCGTTATAATAAATCGATAGATGCTTCATTCAAACCACATGATGTCACAAGTCGTACAAGGAATAGGTGGGAATCTACAGGGTTACGCAAAATTAATTAATAATACAGTACAAAATTATTTTATAAAAATTTTTGAATACAATACGATCTTATTTAATATAATAATATTTATTAAATAATTGATATTATTAGGTGACATTAATATGACTACTGTACAAAGCGATAGTGTGCCAACATCATATCCTGATGTTTGTGATTTAAAAGAAAGTAAGTATATGTAAATGTGCGTATGTATATATATTTTTTTAAGGAATACTTGCAATTTACGGTTATGATACCTATAATTATTATCTACTTGCGACAAAGAATGTATCTTGGATTAAAATTTTATAGTTTTTTACATTTTATAATTAAATAAACGATAAACATTGACAATGCCATGTAGATCAAAATAATATAAAATAATGAATATTAAAACCATAATATTTTATTCAAGAATTAATTTTTTATTGATGTTTAATTATATCTTATTTATTATATAGATGCATCGAATTCGCCTATCCAATCTGCAACTAATACCGACCATGAATCTGAAAATAATTTACATGACACTCAATGTGAAAACAGATCTTTGGAAAATAATTGTGAGAATCCTCCCGAGGAATTATATGAACATGATAATGATAACGACCAGGAAGATGAGAATAATCAAGATTATAATTATTCTACTAGTTCTGATAGCGACACATCCACTGATGATGAGAGTGATAGTGAAAACACAGAGACGGTCGAAGAGCTGGTCGATAATGATGATATATCGAGTAAAATAATGTTTGAGTCATCTGAATTATCTGTACGCGACGTAATAGTAATGGTAACAGCATTTTGTATACGTTTTCACTTATCTTATGAAGCACAATCTGAATTAACGAAATTATTAAAAATATGTTCTGGACCAGTATCAGCCGATATCAATCTTTCTAAGTATATGATGAATAATTGCTTCTCTTCCCAAGATCAAAATATTAAATATAACTATTTTTGTAATAAATGTTCGCAAGAAATATTATACTCTGTCAAATCAACAGATAAATGTCATTACGACATTTATGTTTGTAAAAAATGCAAGGAAAAATCACGTATTACTGTAGATTCAACAAATTATTTTATATCTTTAGATTTATCGTATCAGATTAACCAGTTACTTAAAAATGAAAAAATTAATACAGAGTTAAAAACAAAAATTACGTCCCAAAAGTTATTAAATGGTAATTTAAAAGATGTTAATAGTGGCACTTTATCCAAACAAATAAATATAAAAAATATTTTTTATAAAGAAAATTCAGCATATGCTTGCACATTTAATTTTAACACAGACGGAGCTCCTTTAACAAAAAGTGGCAAGACAGGATTCTGGCCAATTCAGCTAACATTAAATGACATAACACCAAAATTAAGATTCAAATTTATAATTTTAAGTGGAATTCTATTAGTTAAACAAGAACCAAAATCTGCTTTGCTGAACTTGTATTTAAAAACTGCACTGGTAGATGAAATACAAAAATTAAATAATGCGGGGCTAGTAGTAAAAGTAAATAATGTGAATGTTTCTCTATTTTTTTCCATTCACAACTGTGTAGTAGACTCTGTTTGTCGCCCTGTAATTCAAAACAGGATATTGTTTAATGGATACAGTGGATGCAGTTGGTGCTACCAAACCGGACAATATTATCACAGTGTTCGTGGCATCCGCTATCCATTTCATCAAGATACTACCGATCGAACGCATGAAAGTCATATGAACGACGTTAAAGATGTGCTACTTTGTGAAAGTACTGTGAGAGGAGTTAAAGGTCCTTGTATTTTTCAAAACATTTCATCATTTGATATGACATCGTCGTTTTCTTATGAGTACATGCATGGTCTGCTACTTGGAGTTACCTATCAAATATGGAATGAGTGGAAGTCTGGTAAATCCATGTATAAATTGAGTAAAAAAAATATTGAATCAATAGAGTCACGTTATTTAAATATCACTCCAACTCATGATATCCATAGGCTTCCACGTAAAGGTATAATTCATGGATCGATGAAACCTAAAGCCTCAGAATTGAAGTCATGGTTGTTATACTTTAGTTTGCCTTGTTTGAAAAATGTTTTACACGAAGATGCTTTCAAACACTACACAATTTTAGTAAAATGTGCATACATCTTGCTGAAATCAGAAATAACAAGAAATGAATTAGAAGTATGTGAAAGAGATTTAATGCTATTTGTATGCCACTACGAAATGATGTATGGTCCAGAGACAATGACATTTAACCTTCATTCTCTTATACATGCTGTAAAGTCTACCATAAGCGTTGGTCCATTATATGTAAACTCCGCATTTCCATTTGAAAATAATATAAAAAATTGTAAAGATAATGTCACGGGATCGAAAGGAATGGACAAACAAATGACTCGTAAGCATTTAAGATGTTTAATATTCAAACTAGGTAATACAAACACTTTAAGTAACTCCATAGATGTACTTCAATTTTGCGAAAGTTTGTTTATACCGAAAAGACTGACAACTTACTACGTAAGTAATGATAATATCATTTTTTGCGGCAAGAGTACTGATAAAAAAATTAATTCTTTCGGTAGATGCGCAACTTATAAAAAATGTATTTACCATAATACTACTTACCTTAGTCAGTGTTATAATCGTGCCAAAAAAACAGATGATACAGTTGTAAGGCTAAATGATGGCCAATTTTGTCGCATAAAGGATATTACTATATTTCGTTTAATAATAAATGTTTTTTGCTGTTATCATTATTTTCTGTTTTCGAAGATTTACCTTTTGAAGGGGTTTCTCATTTACTTTTGGTTAGAAAAGAAGATGAATCTAATTGTTTTATCACTTCAATTGAAAATGTTCAAGAAAAGGTAGGTCTTATTGATGCCAAAACTGGTCGATATATAAGTATATTTTGTAATACTATAGAAATACAATAAAAACAATTTTATAATATTTACAAAACCCTGTAAGATTTATTTAATTATCTTATTAGAAGCAAAAATAATTAAATGATTATAAAACGATTATTGTATTTTATATGTTAAAAAAGAATTAAGGTTGATTAAAACCGATTAAATCTTAATTGTGCGCGACTATATGACAAGCAAATCCCGCATCCACAAATACAAAGAAACAAAGCGGAAACTCCGGTGGTAACGCTGAACGTTCGGCTCGCTCGGACGGACAAGGGTAGGAGACGCTAATAAATAAAAAGGCGCGACTTAACAATAAACTTAACTATATATTTACAGCAAATATCAAACTTAACAAATGATAAAAGCTTCAAGTCTCTGAGCGCTAGGCTCCTGCAATGAGACTTGAAGGATAAATAGAAAGACGCGTAAAGCGAGCTCCGTTTTGACGCGCAAGGCGAACTCCGCCTGGACCAAGTGCTAGGGCGCTTGGAAGGCCGGAGGGTTTGGAGCGAAAATGGGGCTAATCCCCGAAGGAGAGACAACCCGAGAACACCTCGAGCCGTCTCCGAGACTCTACAAGACTGTGCGAACACCGCACAAGGAAGCGAACACCGCTTTAGGATGTGCGAACACCGCACAAGGAAGGTAGCGCGAACACCGCACTGTTCTACTAGCACGAGAACGCCTCGTGGAAAGGTGTGGATAGTTGGGATAACCAAACTTGCGGTACTACCTGTGGAGCATTCATAGAGTCCCCGTCTGTAGGGGCTCGGGTCGAGCTGGCGACTGACTGGAACGGCAACGATCTCACCGATCTCGACTCGGTAAGATCGCCGCGAGGTAGGAGACGCTGCGAGTGGGGACCAGCTCCGGGAGAGAGAGAGACTGTCCGGTGGGTCCCGGCTCAGCCCCGCTTCCCCCTTACCATGAGCGATCGCGAACATTAATGTTTTTTTCAGATGAATATCGATTTATTTTCATTGGATAATATTTGCATAAAAAACGATTAAATTTTCTGATACAATTTCGTATTAAATTGTAAGATGTTAAGAAAGCATTAACGTCGATTAAAGCCGATTAAATCTTAATGTTTCTTTGATTGAAAAACTTACATTCAATAATTATGATATTAAAAACCGATGAAGATCGAGTCAATTTAATGCTGATCAGTAACATTCAAGTCGATAACAATTAAAATCGATTAAATATTATTAAATTTCAATCGACAGTTTCGGGAACATCAATTGAATCGACTAAAATGGATTAAGATCGATTGAATTTTAATCCAATCTTATCGACTTTTATCCATCATTTCCAGCAGGGTATGGAGATCATTTTTGTCACGTAATTTACATTTCCTTATTATATCTGCATCACGCTCTCGTTTCTTGAAATTTTCGAAACGTCTTAATTTTTTAATATGTAAGTGTTTTTTCAGCTTCAAATCATTTTGCTTCTGTTTTTTTGTGTAAGTTAATAGATGTTTTTCAATTGTAAGATCTGTATTTTCAAATTCGGAATTGTTATTTGTGTTGGTACGACCTACGACATTTATGTTATTGGTATATTTGAGTCCATCTATTCTATTCAGTTTAATTATGGGATACTTCATGTCTGTAACTGTGTTGTTATTGGATACCATGTAATTTGACTTACATTGATTATCAAGTTTGATTACTCTATGATTTTTAGTCATGTTTTGTGCGTAGTTTATTTGAGGAACAATATTTAGTGGTTCAATCTGATTTCGTTTTGTTTCAATATTTTCGTTATTATTTCGTTGTGATATTTCCATTTGTATATTTTTTATAAATGTATTTTGGTCAATGCTCATTGGTGAAACCATTTCCAAAATATTTGCAACGTTGTAATGATTATTGTTGCGGAAATTTTGTTTTGTTACTATATGTTTTTTTCGTTTTTTAAATTTTTCAACGCGTTTTAATTTTCGCAGTTCTAATTGTTCTTTTAATATTGAATTCTCTTGTTTCCGTTTTTTGTTGTACGTATTGGGACGTTTTTTAATTGTGCACTCTATATTTTTTATACCGATATTGTCATTTATGTTTGCAAGATTTAAGGAATGCGTACTGTTATCAGTATATATTAGTGTATCTATTCTATTTAGTTTAATTATGGGATACTTCACGACCGTCGATACGTTACTTTTAGATATTATATCGTTTGACTTGTATTGTTCACCAAGTTGGATTGTTCCAGTATCTTTACTAATATTCCGTGTGATGGAGTTTATTTCAGTTATAATATTCGACCGTTTAGTCTCATCCCGTTTTGTTTTAATTTTTCTGTCGTTACTTTCTTGTAAAATATCCGATTTTATATCGTTTTCAGACTTGTTTTGGTCAATGCTTATTTGCGAAAGCTTCTCTGATAAAATTGACATGTCGTAGTTATCATTGGGTAGAATGCTATTTGACGAAGGATTTACAATATATGTTTTTATATATTCATTTGTAGTATTTTTCTGAATTTCAGTATCGTTAATTTTATTAGTTGTATATTTTTTTGTATCAATTTTATATAATTTGATTGTAGGTATTTTCATTTGTATATCTAAATTATTTTTAGAAATCTCGTAACAACATTTATGCTGATCGTTACACATTATTGTTTCATTGTTTTTATAATTTTTTTGAGTTTTAGTATTTGTTTTCCGAATGATATTTGACAGTTTTGAACGACTTTGTTTCGTTTCATTAATTTTTTTGTTATCGTGATCTCTTATAATTTCGGTTTTTTTATTAGATTTTATTACTAAGTTGGATTTTTGATGTGTAGATTCGAATTTATTTGAAGATGATATTCTGTTATTGATATTGACCTTTTGCGGAGTGATGATTTGCATTTGTGTCTCAACATCGACTTTTGTCAAGCGTACTTGTGGTATCTTACCATTTATTAACAAAACTGCGTTCGATTTGTCACTATTACTACATACAGTTTTGTTCATAATCTGCTTCTTTTCATCTTTATAGCATGTAGATGTTGTAGCATTTTCAATAATTTTTGTTTGCATTTTCTTTGCTGGTGAGTTTTTTGTTTCGTTTCTTTCAGAAAGTGGTTGTGGCATACCTGAAACATGTTGGACATGACTTGACATGTCAATATTCAAACTCGACGTTTGCCTATATGGAGAGTGATCAATAATGATATCTTCTAAAATTTCGAAATGGCCTTCTTGTTCATTTTCAGGTGTACTTGTGAATAGTAATTTTATATAGGATTGATGGTTTTCATTGTCTTCTTGTTCCGGATCTAAACTTTGTACAAATGTAATCATATCATTTATAATTTTGTACATTCGAATTCCAATTTTGTATCGATTGACGAACATACCTACTTCAAAGTCAGTACCATAAGTTTTGACAGCATTCATTATCGACGCGTAATGATTTTCATTTTTGTAGAACGTTACGCTGGTGGCATCAAGTATTGCTTTAAATTTCGTCCAATGTTTTAAAGCGTATTGAACTATGTTACATCGCACTTCTCTGTGAAAATTTTCGTTTTTATAGAGACCATAGGATAAGCTTCTAAATAAACAGTTGCCATCGCCGCGTATCTTGATTACGTTAAATTTATTATTATTAATCATTTTGTCAAAATATACAGTATTATTTTTAATTAGTAATAAATAGGTTGCTTTCTTTCATTACATGCTATTAGTAGTATTATTTGGTATGAAGCTGTTATCTATTATTTTTCGTTGGCGCTGTTCGCGCTACCCTCTTTTAGCCTCTTTTGTTTGACAGGGTTGGCTACTGTCTTTCGTTCGGCGCTGTTGGCTACCTTTTTCCGTATGGCGCTGTTGGCTGCCCTCTTTTGTTCAACACTATTGGCTATCTTTTTTCGTGTGACACTGCTGGCTACCCTCTTTCTATCGGCGCTATTGGCTACCTTTTTTCACGTTGTAACCGGGGAACCTCGGGATCGGCTTCCCGGTACAATCTGACACCCTTTCCCAAAGGTACCGAGAGACAGAAGGGCGCCAGGGACTTTTTGACCTTCTAAAAGTCCCAAAGGACTATCCGAAGAGACCAAAAGTTCCCAAACCCAAAACTAACTCGCTCTCACCTCCGGGACGTGGAGGTTCCGCCACGACTCAGCCAACTGCCGACCTAACCTGAAAAGAAAGAAGGGTTCGCCCGCAGGAAAATCTCCCCCCCAAAATGAATGAAACCAGAATTGGTGAACAATGAAAACTTTAATATAAAGAAAAAGAAATAATGATAATAACAATAATAATCGTGAAAAGAATCCTTCTAGCGGATGGTCCTGTTTCGCCACGTGGCCCCAACTGGGCCGGACCAAAAACTATGTGGCGAAACCAACAAAAGAAACCCTAGGTGGACTAATCAGAATAAAACAAAGGCAAAAGAAAATAATCGCTTAAAAAAAAAATATTCAAATACCAAACTCAAAAAGAAAGGGGGAAGCCGAACTTTTGGGTGAAGCCCAAAAACTAATTCCGTGTACCACCCAAACGGTAGGCGACTCAAAATGGCTGTCTTAACGGTCGTGTCGAAGCCCAACTGCTTCTAGCCGGCCGATATGAATCTTCTCTAAAGAAAAGGCGAAGCTTCGAAAAGCTCGCTCAAAATGCCAAAGCCCTCGGGCACTCACCAAACCTTTGAAAACCCGAACTTGAAAATGGTGGCCGATTGGTTTTCCCAAAGCCGGTTTTGTCTCCCAAGATCTCCTATAGACTCGAATTCCTGCTTGGGTTCCCCAATACGCGTTCGCCCTAGGTGCCGTCCAGGTGAGAAGTGCCGATCTTCTTCTTCTTCATCGTCTTCATCCTCGGGGCGTGGCTGCGCTTGCGCTATCATGCACTCCTTTGCTGAGAGATAAGGAGGTGCTGCCGCTGATTAGGAATCGGTACCTTCCTGGTTACCGATCTTCCTTGCTTCCCGAGATTCCGACAGATGTCCCACGAAGATCGTTACTACGGGTTTCGATGGTGAGTGCCCTTGGTTCGTTAGTCTCCGATCTATGAGACTAACCAATCGGATTCTTCGGCTTCCCCTATACGCAAATCATCGCTATCTTATATGTCCAACTTAATCTAGCCTTAACCTAAGGGATCTAGCCCTTTACATGATTCCGTCGCCAAAATACATACCAATCCAACCAATTTGACGTCTCCTCTGGACGGGTATGTTCGGAAAAATACTCTTGTAACGTAGCGTGTAAAACGCAACTTTACAACGTAGAGCTATTTTTTTATATTAATTAGAGAAAAGTTATCTGAAAGAAAAAAAAAATTAAGGATAATTAATTATATTAAATATGAAGGTATAATCAACCTACAGTACAGTAATACTACAGTAATATTTTTATAATACTCTAATGTGTCTTCTTTAAAACCTCGTTTAAAATTTGAGCAAGAAAGATTCCATTTTGCTTTCACAAGAAGCTTTGTTTTGGTGAAAAAATTTTTTTGGAGATGTTGATGAAAACCTGTTCAGAATGTTTCAAAACATCGAGAAATCACATTTAGAAAAAATGTCTGGATGTTTGTGTGTGTATGTGTGTGTAACGTCGTTTAACTTGAAAACGATTTGAGATATCTTGCTGAAATTTATACCACATTTTAGGGGGCCAAGTTTCCTTGTGTGCTTCAATTTTTAGCAAAATCTATTCAGTCGTTCAGTTTTTAATCCATTTTGAATTTTTTGAAAAATGTCTATTGGTTATTATGAACCAAAGATTGGGTATGAATTTGGGCAAAATCGATGCAGTCGTTCGGTTTCGACGCTATTTGAATTTTTGAAAAAATTACTGTTGGTGCTCTAATTCGCACTTCTTTGAAATATTGGCCTAAATTTGGCACAAAGTTGTACTATTTTAATTTAAAGGTCGCTATTGAGTTTGGGTGAAATTTATGCAATCGTTTAGTTTTAGTGGTATTTTGAATTTTTCGAAAAGTATCTTATGACGCTGTAAATACTATATTTATTTATAAATTTCGAACAAATGTAGTATAAAGTGGGACTATTGTAATCCAATATTATTGAAACCGATATTGAACATGAGCAAAGACAATCATGCGAACACAGGTTCATATTATGTTTAATCCTGTATTTAAAACCCATATGTTTAAATTACAAAACAAAGGTTCTTGAGGAAGCCAAAAGTGATAGAAATGCGTTTGAAGAAACAGGTCTGGGGTTCATAGCGATAAGAAAAGAGAGGAAGAAATATGGCAATGTAAAATTGCCAACTCTTTTTGTTAAAAAAATGCGGTTGTTAATTTTTACTGGTTTTCGAGCTTCTAATAGATTTTTAACCAATTTAATGATAAGTACATTACACGTGGCGCATACCATTCTTTTCCTTGTGAAAAAAACAAAGAAATTCATGTGTGATAAAGTTCTATTATGTCCGTATGACAGGCTTTACGAGTAGGGAAAGTCCATATAGACTGCATAATTTCCCGATTTTCGTTATATTCAATTAGCGAAATAAATATAATTTCTTTAGAGAACAGAGCTAGAATAATTTTTTGCAACTGAGTGCGTAAAACTCGATTTTACACACTCTTCTCTTCGCTTTAGACACTTCTCGTTTACACACTCTGTTGTAAAAAATAAACTTCGATACATGTACGTAAAGCTGGTCTTACCCGCATGGAGGGGATGGCACCCTCGCTACGCTCGGGCGCCAACTCCCCCATCCATGCGGGATAGACCAGTTTTACGCACTTGTATCGAAAACTACTATTTCTGATACTCTAATGTGTCCTCTTTAACACCCGTTTAAAATTTGCAAATCGCTTAAACGGTTGAAAAGATACCATTTTTTGTTAAAAAATGCGGTTGTTAATTTTCAACGGTTTTCGGGCTTTAAATGGATTTTTTTAAATTTATTTGTGGGAAAAGTTGAAATGATTAAAGACTGTCGGTAACGCAGAAAATTACAAATTTTACATAAATTTCTCAACTACGAAAACGAATCGAAATCACGTTCTTTTTATTTCTCGAAAAAGTTGAAATAATTAAGACTGTCGGTAACGCAGAAAATTACAAATTTTATATAAATTTCTCAACTATGATAACAAATCACATTTATGTGTTTTTTTTTATTTATATGTCGGAAATTTGAAATAATTAAAATTTGTCGATAAAGGAGGAAATTATAAATTTACATAAATTTTTCAACCACGATAACAAATCGAATTCATGTTTTTTTTTAATTTACTTGTTTTTTTTTCACCAATTAAATGTTTATTAATTTATATGTTTTGCATATCATCATTCTTTTCCTTACGAGTTTATGAGCAGGAAAAGCGTGGGGTCCATATCGCCCCCATAATTTCCAGATTTTCGTTATTTTCAATTAGCGAAATGAATATATACTTTTTTTGCGGGACAGCTACAATCATTTTTTTCTGATATTCAAATGTGTCCTCATGAAAAACTACTTCAAAATTTTTAAATCGATTAAAATTGAAAAAAAATCAAGTTTTGTTTGTTAAATAAATAAGGTGTTGTTAATTTTCAACGGTTATCGGACTTGCAATGGATTTTTCACGAATTAAATGTGTCGCATACCATTCTTTTCCTTATGAAAAAACGAAGAAAATGCATGTTCGATAAAGTCTTTTTATCCCTATAGGACGGGTTTTATAAACAAGCAAAGCGTGGGATCACGATGAACCTCAGTTACGAGTTTAACGCTAAATAAAAAAAATTAGTCATGGGTTTTAAGATTTAATACCTCACCTTCTATCTCGAACTGCTGTTGTGTTTTTCGTTCGTAAATCGAAAACTCCAATTACAAACTTTGGAATTGTTCCTAGGATGTTTTTACTGGATCCACCGTAAAAATTCTGAAAACCAAATTTTGAATATTAGCAGAAATTAAAAGAAAAATCTTATGCAACAAAAAAAAATTAAATTTCAACAAAGTGTATATTTTTCTAAAAAAAACAAAATTAAATTAAATACTAATAATTAAATCTTTAATATTAAAATTATAATTACATTTTGTTATTAGTATTTAATTTTTTAAATTTCTAAGCAAATTAAAAATAAAACATGTTTATTTAAATCCTTAACATAGGAGAATTGGTCCAGTCCCGACAAATGCGAGTTTCAGTGAAAATTTCGTACATTTCTCGATGGGATAAAAATCTGAATGAAAAAAATTTCTTCTCTCTATTTTTTATGTTAAAAACACGAAAAACGCGATTTTCAAAGATTACAAAAAATTCCGAAAAAATTCATACGTGTACATAAAAATTAACGAATGATTTTTATGACAAAAAAAAGTTAAGTTGCCGGGTAATTTATTGAACAATCATTTTTTTGGTCAATTTGTTGATAAAATTTTGGAATTATTATTATATTGTTACATCGTCGAAGTTTTAATTGTCGATTTGGACAATTAACCCTCAAGGATGTATAAATTACCTTTTTAAAGATAACACGATGAATTCGAGTATCTTTGGGAAAGGAAAACTCTCAATGATCAGGGAAAAGAATGGGGTTATAATTTAGCAACACAAACAAACATAGCCATTTTAAGAATTGAATATATTTTCGACTAAATTACAACTGGCTATTTTAAGTTTAGCCTCTCTAAACAGAAAATATTTAGTTTTATGTGGAAATCTCGGGTGTGAAAATCTAACCTTATTGGTTCCAGGGCCCCGCAATAGAATTTGGAGGCCAGGAGGGATGTTGGGAGAATCTGGGAGGTTAATTTCGAAAAACTCAGGGAGAACGGGATCAAGGTCCCAATCTTTAGGGTCTAGTTGAATTTCAGGGGGGGGGGGGGGGGGGGGCGAGATGGTTTCAGGATTAAGGGAGGATGTTGAAAGGGGATTTGGGGTTGTTGGAGAGGAGGAGGAGGGGAAGGGACGAGGATTCGGATGTCCTCGTCCACAATAATTTCTTGAGGAGCGGGAGGGATAACTAAATTCTCTTGGGGGGAGATTAGAATCGTTGTCTTGTTTGCTCCTTCTTTGAACGAATTTCCCACCGTAATGGGACGAATATTTTTATTATCGAGGATGATGTTGTTGGTAGTGATGGCTGGATCCGGTGGGGGAAGAATCCCTTTTGCCCTCCTCCGTTTCTCTCTTTTTAACCAGCTCTTGTTTCGCTGGTGAGCTAATTCTTTTTGGGATTTGATTTTTACCACTATAAAACAAAGGAAACTGTTTTAGATAAACGAAAGGCTTATAAAATCTTATTAGGAAATTTCTTCGAATGAGAATACCACGGTTGTGGGATTAGAAAGATCTAGAATAAAATCAAGGATTCTCGAAATGAGAATACCAAGATTTTTGAATTTGAAATCAATCAAGGATTCCCGAAATGAGAATACGAAGATTTTTGAATTGGAAATGAATTAGGAATAAAATCAAGGATTCCCGAAATGAGAATACCAAGATTTTGAATTGGAAAATGAATTAGAAATAAAATCAAGGATTCCCGAAATGAGAATACCAAGATTTTTGAATTGGAAATTGAATTAGAAATAAAATCAAGGATTCCCGAAATGAGAATACCAAGATTTTGAATTGGAAATGAATTAGGAATAAAATCAAGGATTCCCAAAATGAGAATACCAAGATTTTGAATTGGAAAAATGAATTAGAGATAAAATCAAGGATTCCCGGAATGAGAATACCAAGATTTTTGGAATTGGAAATGAATTAGGAATAAAATCAAGGATTCCCGAAATGAGAATACCAAGATTTTGAATTGGAAATTGAATTAGAAATAAAATCAAGGATTCCCGAAATGAGAATACCAAGATTTTGAATTGGAAAATGAATTAGAAATAAATCAAGGATTCCCGAAATGAGAATACCAAGATTTTTGAATTGGAAGTGAATTAGGAATAAAATCAAGGATTCCCAAAATGAGAATACCAAGATTTTGAATTGGAAAAATGAATTAGAGATAAAATCAAGGATTCCCGGAATGAGAATACCAAGATTTTTGGAATTGGAAATGAATTAGGAATAAAATCAAGGATTCCCGAAATGAGAATACCAAGATTTTGAATTGGAAATTGAATTAGAAATAAAATCAAGGATTCCCGAAATGAGAATACCAAGATTTTGAATTGGAAAATGAATTAGAAATAAATCAAGGATTCCCGAAATGAGAATACCAAGATTTTTGGAATTGGAAATGAATTAGGAATAAGATCAAGGATTCCCGAAATAAGAATACCAAGATTTTGAATTGGAAATTGAATTAGAAATAAAATCAAGGATTCCCGAAATGAGAATACCAAGATTTTGAATTGGAAAATGAATTAGAAATAAAATCAAGGATTCCCGAAATGAGAATACCAAGATTTTATTTTTTTATTTGAATTGGAATTTTAAAAGAAAGGATATAGAAATGAAAATATCAACCCAAATAAGACAAATTATGAAAGGTTCTCACTTTTAATAAGATGAGTTGAACTCAATTAGTACTGGAGACTGGATCTGAATGTCCTGGTGCTCTCGGTGAGTGACAACCGTCAAAGATAATGGAATGACGGGGTCGATTCGATGATGGTAGGATCCCGTCTTCTTTGCTTCCTTTTGAAATTGGACACTTTGAGAGTTTTTTTTTTGTTTTTTAAGATTTGAAATTAAAACTGTAACTGAAACTGGATCTGGAACTGGAACTGGAACTGGAAGTTCGTCGAATTGTCTCGAATTGTATCTCGACTCTCACTTCCTAGAGCTTTGCTGGCCCCTTTTAAAGCTTTTGTTGAGGTCTTGAGGATTTCCTTTGGTGTTCCTATTGGTTGATTTCCATGGTGTGGAGGGTTTTCTTATTTTTTTATTCGTTACAAATTCTTGTGGGTGTTTACAAAATTTAGTTTGGTGGGAGTTTTGAGTCCCTTTGGAAGGGATTTTTAATTTATATCTTTTCCGAGAAAAGCCGTAAAATTTTGTATAACGTCTGGACATTTTCAAGTAAGCAAAAAAAAGGTTTCAAATTTAAGGTATGCCCTTGTATTTCTATAAGAGTTTATTTTCTTAAGATAAGTGAAATTTTGGGTCCGATGTCTTTATTAGTGAGTCTGAATTTTATGGCATTTCAAGAGTCTCTTTCTAGTATGCATTTCCTCCACATGTGGACCATTCTTCCTTTGTATTAAAAGAGAAAATCTATCGGTTCCAACTGTGATGTCTGGATATTTTCCGGACATAACACCTCACCCCTTTTTGTTGGCAGATGAGGAGGTACGAGTCATGTGGCAACAGAAAAAAAATTTGGAAGGAAGGATAATCCTTTTACAATGGTTTTATGCGCGTAGTATTTTATTTTATTGTTTTATTACTATTGGTCATTGCTTGTTTTCCTTGTTGTTGTTTGACAAATTTATTTTAAATGAAATTCCGGGTTTTAGAATTTGGATTTGCAAATGATATAACGTTTGTAGGTGATATTATCAGAACGTTTTCAGTATAATGTTACTTAACACTACCGCGTTATACAATGTAGATTAATAGTGATTTTATAGTCCTTAAAAGTATTGTAACGTGGAAAATTTCTCCCGTTCCATTATATCGTAAAAATCTCGCTAATTTTTATAATTTATGTCTTTCTTTTTGTCTTCTCGGAATTCTCTCGTAAATTCAGGCTATCGGGAATTATGGAACCTATGAGTGCTCAGAAATCTCCCGGGAACCTGAAGAACCATTATATCGCATTCATTATTATTGCAATTGTATTTTTATTTTCGATTATAGTAACGAATCATATTATATAATTTTTGCATTATCGAATACTTCTGCCTAACGCTGTCACATCATTCCCTTCCCTTCCAAATTCCTTGCCAATAAGATCAGAAAGATCGGCACGAAGAAAAGACGAAGGAAGACAAGGAGGATCAACGCTCCTTCAACATTGGAGAGAAGGAGAGAGAAGACTCCCGCTGCCGCTCATGACAGCGCTAGAACAGAGAAGGAAGGAAGACCTACCGACTCCCGAGAAAGACAAGGAGAAGGATGTCAAGGATCTATCGCCTACGGCCATCTACCGATTCGCAGGAGACGGGTCGATAATGGAAAAATGGGTCGATGTCCTAATTATCGCCTGAGAACTTGTCGTAATTCCCGAATCCTGCCGTGCAAAGGATGGCGCTATCACTAGCAACGCGAGGAAGCCGAAATCAGCTAATCAGAGATTTCTGAGCCTTAGCAGAGCGCGGATCAACTTTGGTGTCATCTCACGCGTTTCGAAGGGATTATCTGAATTTTTGAAGCCACCTTGGACTTTTGTTGGAATTCCGGATTTTTTGTGGAAGTTTGCCATTAAGCAAATCTGGATTTTGGCTTTGTGACCAACCACCGTGGTGAGTGCCTTCACAAGGTCTGGTTTAAGAATTATTGGCATCCTGTTTAAAATCCTATCGCCTACCTTCCTATCGACTTCCTTTTTTTTCTTATGCTATTTTCTATCACGTGATTTCGGATTATCGAATATTTATTGTTCATCGGAGGGTTCCCGCTTAAATTATATTCTTTTTTGGGTTTCTTTTGTGCAATTATTGAATCTTATTTTTATTGCGAATAAATTCGAACTTTCGGGAATTCCGATTAAACTATCTCTTTTTTTGTACAGTTGATGATTCTTTCTTTTCGTGAATAAATTCGAATTTTTGTTATTCCCGAGAAAAGTCGTCTGGATTTTCTTTTGTTTTAATTTCCCGATCAATCCAGACAACGGATTCCCTCTGGGAGGGTCTTTCAGCTCTCGCTGAGTTAGACCGGGCCCCCTCAGAGTCAAATCCGTGTCCGTAAGGACTGGCGCCCAATTTCGTATTTGTTTTTCCTTTTTTTTTGTTCATGGTGAGCAACAAGCTCTGAGTGTGGAAATTTGGAGACACGCCACCAACTTTTGGCGAAGTTGGTAGGCGCGCTACAAATTTTTGGCGCCCAACGTGGGGCCACACATAGCCAATTTAATTTTTTTGGGTACAATAAATTCATTATCTCGTATATTTTTCGCATAAAAATCATTTTACTATCGATATTTAGTGAATTTAATATTTTCTATTGAAAATAAATTAACTATCTTTTATATTTCTGTTATTAATAACGTGAATTTCAAAGTCTGCCTGCAAATATCGTATTCCCGCATTTGTGAAATATTATCGAATTTATAATTTTCAGCAATCTATTGGAATTAAATAGAGAGTTAGAACATAGAAACTCTCGAAGGCCGCGTCTAGCGAGAAGCGAACAGCGTTATCGTTAACGCTGTGTTGACATTTTTTTGGAATAGTCCTTTGTTCGCGCTCGCTTCGCTACCGTTGTATTTCTTAGAAATAAACACATTTAGAGAGATTCTATGTCTTAACGACTACCGTTTAAAATAAAATATTTCTCGTACATTATTCCCGAATTTCTTGTCTTTTCTCTACCTTTATTACCGAAATTTAAATTAAGAGAATCTTGTATTATATTAATTTGAATATTATTTCTGTAAAATTTCACATTGTGATGTACTCCCGAATTTATTACCGAATAATTATTATTTTGTAAATAGTATTTTTATTATAAAATTTCCTTTTTTTTTCTCGTTTATTGTAAATATTTCGATTTTTATAATTAATTATTTATTGCAACTATCGAAGTTAACGTAACTTTTCTTTTTTTTCATTTTATTATAATTCTCGTAATTAACGTTCTTTAATTAACTTCTTTCTTTTTTTTTAACTATCGTATTTATTAATTTTTGAATTTTGGTAAATAATTTCGAGATTTTGGGAATTATAATTGTTTTTCTTTTTTTTTCTCAATTGTGATTGTCCATTATCTGCGCTATATTATACTATCTTATTTCCGACTTCCGTAACGCTACCTTCCGTTTATATTTTCGTTTTCCATTTTCTTTTTTTTTTTGTTTTGTTTTCGTGATTTCCGACTCTCGCGGTATATTTTGAATCCCTTTTTACTTTTCGTTCTTTTTCGCATTTCGTCGCCATGGCTACCGGGGGCCGATATTTTCCTGATGACGCGCCAGAGGGGATGAAGACGGTGGAGGAGGCTACCACGAATTTCGTAGCCTCTCTCTCTCCCCAAGAGATCATGCGTACCCTGGATACCCGCCGATTACAAACGGCTGGATCTTGGGAGGATCTTCAGGATCGCTTGATCCGGTATACCCTGCGCTTAGAATTAGACACGGCAGATATACCGTGGGATCCGGAAGTGGACGAACGGGGCCGAACTGATCCCTTCACGTACGTGATAGGACGTCGGGAAGAAGCTGCTATAAGCGACCCGTTGGTACTGGGAGTTTCTCTCCCATCCACTTCCGTTACCACTTCCGTTACCGCTACCGCCACAACTACTACCGCCACTATAACGGATACCACTAGTGTTCCTCCAAGAAACACTGGTGCTATCCCTAGAACTACCGTTTCGCGCCATGTTCCAATGGATGAACCGAGGGAAGAGGATCTTGCTCCAGAGCAGATTCAAAGAAATGGGGCCGATCCCATTTCTGCCTTGCAGGAGGTGATAAAAGGACTCGCAAGAGATCTGGCATCCCTCCAGAATAAAGTTTTCGGTTCCCCTAGGAATGTTGCAAATGGCCGCGTCACCTTCGAGGAAGATCCCGCTATCTTAGCACCTCCCGCTACCTACTCTCGATCCCGTTCCACTCGTCGGAAGAGCCGTGAACCAGTAAATAGTACACGAATTGTGTCTGGTCCCGTTCCGCGATTCCAGGACAGCGGTACGCAAACGGACTTACGTTCCGGAGGAAACTGAAGGGAAATCTCGTCGTAAAACTTCCGTGATCACTCCCGTAGCTGCCGTCTCACCGGGTGAACAGCAGAGGAGACAAGGGAGGAAAAAGAAGATATACCTACGGGAAAGGTCTCCAAATCAGAAGAAACGATCCGACTCATCGGATCAAGAGACGAGTTCCTCTGTCAGCCCACGACGAGTTATCGCTGCCGTGCAACCTCCCGTAAAAAGAAGCTATCGAGATGTGGCAGCACAACGGAAAACTACCGTCGATGCCAAACTACCTCCGTCTGAACTGGCGAAAAGAAGAACTGAAGGACGAAGGCCATCGAACTCCCGAGAAACAACTAAGGATGACAGATGCTGGAATTGTCATCAACCTGGACATAGGTACCAGCACTGTGCCGAAGAACGAGGCACCTTTTGCTACCGCTGTGGAGAACCAGGAGTATACGTCTCCAGCTGCGCTCGCTGCCAAGGGGGAAACGAGAGGAGAGGGCAGCAGTAGAGGCCCCTGCTCCCTCAGCACCTCATAGGGCCCCTACCGAACTGTCGCCACCCGAGGAACTACCGCCTTCTGAGGAACTACCGTTAGCCCTACCGTCTTCCGAGGAACTACCGCCGAGGGAACCACCGACAGAAGAAGTACCTCCAGAGGATTCTCCGATCGTCAGTGCCTAAGAGGCGGGGAAAGCAAAGAGAGATCCACGATTCTTCCTCTCCTTACAGGTAGAGAATCACTCATTCCCGGCCTTAGTAGACTTAGGAGCTACCAACAGTTACTTGGGAGAAAGGCCCGGACGTCTACTAGAAGACAGAATTACTCCCGTGGATTTCGCCGTATTCGTTGCGAATAACGAAACCGCTTCGGTCACGGGGACTGTCAGAATGAATATCGCTATCGAGGGAATCCCGAAAATTACTACCTTCCGCGTAGTCCCTACTTTGGGCTACGACTGTATTCTCGGAATTGACTTCTTCCAAACTCACGGAATGAAGGTCGATTTTGAGAATGGAACCTGGTCAGCTAGAACGGGGAAGACATATCCCTTCTACGACCAGAACCTAAAGACTCTCGAGGAAACTTCCGCTTGCGCTGGAATCCAGGAGCTGACTCAACAACAACAACAACGATTGGAACAACTGTTGGATTCCACCCTACCGCCTTCCGGAGACATCTTGGGAACCACCAACCTCGCCGAACATAAAATCGACGTGGGAGAAAGTGCGCCGATCAGGCAGCGCCCCAGAAGAGTATCTCCCAAAGTCCTTCAAGCGGCTCAAGCTGAAGTTGACGAGATGTTACGTAACGATATTATCGAGCCTTCCGAGAGCCCGTGGTCTAGCTGCCCAGTGCTCATCCCGAAGCCTAATGGCAAATATCGTTTTTGTATCGACTATCGTGAGGTGAATAAGGTAACGAAGAAGAATACCTACCCTCTACCGAATATCGACTCCATATTGGACAAACTACGCTCTGCAAAATACATTACGACATTGGATTTGAGTCAGGCGTATTTTCAGATACCACTTGAGTCGAAAAGTCGAGAAATTACCGCATTTTCTGTTCCCGGAAGAGGCCTATTCCATTTCAAAAGAATGCCATACGGTCTCACGAACGCTCCCGCCACATTTCAGAGTCTTATCGATCGATTGATTACTCCCGACATGGAACCTAACGTTTTCGCCTACCTTGATGATATTATCATCACTACCGCTGACTTCCCGACTCACGTCTTTTGGTTGGAAAAGATCCTGAAGAAGCTGAAAGAGGCCAACTTAGAAATAAACCGAGAGAAGAGCCGCTTCGGATGCAAGGAAGTGAGATACCTAGGATACTTATTGAACAAGGACGGACTGAAAGCCGATCCAGAGAGAGTTCAACCCATCCTGGACTACCCTGCACCGACCACCATCAAGCAGTTGAGAAGATTCCTTGGAATGGTAGGCTGGTACGCAAGATTTCTCCGAGATCTATCAGTTCTCAAACTACCGCTGGTCAAGCTTCTTCATAAAAACGAGCCATGGATTTGGGGTGAGGACCAAGAAAGTGCTTTCCAAAGTCTAAAACATTCCCTTACCACCACTCCCGTATTAGCTCGTCCCGATTTTTCGCTACCGTTTACCGTTCAAACTGATGCCAGTGATTTCGCTATCGGTGCCGTCCTCACGCAAGTTCAAGATGAAGAGGAGCACCCTATCGTTTTCGTGAATCGTGTACTCACCGCAGCTGAGCGTAAATACACTACAACGGAAAAGGAGTGTCTAGCCGTAATTTGGGCAATTAAAAAATTGCGTCCCTATCTAGAAGGCTACTCCTTTACCGTCGTAACCGACCATAGCAGTCTGCGGTGGTTACACAATTTAAAAGATCCGACCGGACGACTTGCGAGATGGGCCTTGCAATTGCAAGCAATGCCCATAGAAATCATTCATCGCAAAGGATCGCAGAACCACGTTCCCGATGCCTTATCGCGAATGTTTGAAGGTCATATCGATAGTACCGCCGCAATTACCGATATTCCCGATCACTGGTATCAGAAACGCATTGAGGATGTTCGAAAATTCCCGTATAAATTTCCGGATTGGCAAATTATCGAGGACCAATTGTATTATCACCATCCCGATCCCTTACTCGATCCAATTTTCCCTGATTCCGATCAGTGGAAATTGGTACTCCCGCTTCACTTAAGAGAGAGGGCGCTCTTTGAGCACCATAATACTCCTCAGGCCGGCCACCTCGGGATTGAAAAAACCTACAACCGGCTGGCAAGAAACTTCTATTGGCCCGGTATTTATACCGACACTGTCGCCTACGTTCGTTCTTGTATCGTTTGCCAGCAGGTTAAGGTTCCACCAAGACGTCCAACCGGATTAATGGGTGAGCGCAATGTGGAAGGTCCGTGGAAGGTCGTGGCTGCGGATGTTATGGGTCCTCTACCGCCTAGTAAGGGTCAGTACCGATATATTCTTGTTTTTCAAGATTATTTTACCAAATATATCGAGTGCTGCCCCTTGCGAAAAGCTACCGGAGATACAATTGGTACCGCTTTCGAGAAATTGGTGTTGAATAGATGGGGAAAACCTCAGTTTTTGCTGACGGATAATGGGACGGAATTTGTTAATCGTTCATTGTCTAAGATTTGTACGGATTACAATATCAAACATACGACGATTCCGCCCTATTTCCCGAGAGCAAATCCCGTAGAACGAGTGAACAGGGTCTTGAAAGCCATGATTATGTCTTTTGTTGGACATGATCATCGCAATTGGGACCTCCACTTACACGAATTTGCCTTTGCCTTTAATACCGCCGATAATTCTACTACCAAAGTCTCTCCCGCGTTTTTAAACTTTGGTAGACATCCTCAACTATCGCGTGTTTTACCGAATAACGCTACTCCCGAAAACCTTTCGCCTACCGACCCGAACACGTGGCTAAATCGCGTAAAAAGACTTTCCGCATTGCAAGATTTGGTTAGGAAGCATATGAGTACCGCCTTAGCAAAACGCGCGCGTTATTTTAACAAAACCCGCCGCGATACGCCGTTTAAAGTTGGGGACAAGGTGATGAAGCGTGTCCGCTACTTATCAAGCGGCGCTGATCACTTTGCCGCCAAACTGGCACCAAGATACCTAGGCCCTTATGTAATAGAAAAGTTTCTTTCGCCTACCGTTGTTAATTTGAGGGACCCAGATAATGAACTGGTACGAAAAGTCCATGTGGAGGACTTGAAACCCTTTGTCGAACCACGTCCGGATGCTCCCGGAAATTCTCGCGACCGTCGTGATTTTCGAAACAATTCCCCGCGTGATAGGACCAGTAACATAGTTGGTCAAGACGAATCAAGCGAGGAATGTTCGGAAAATAATACCGCACGACGTAACTTACGTTCCCGTAAAACATAACGTATTTACTCCCGAACTTTAATACGTATTTTACTCCCGAAATCACTATCGACTTTGAAATTCATGTTTCTTTTCTTATTATTTTGTTCCACGAGAAATCCTAGTATTTTGTAAACTTTTCATTCATCGCCCAAATTTAGAAAAGAAAAGAGAAAAAGTAAAACCTCACTTAAAGGCGAAATTTTTTTTGGGATAATTAACGAATGATTACTGACTATCTTATTTCTCCCGCCGTATATTACCTTTCTCTCCCTATATCACTCCGCCATCAAATCACGAATATGAGACTTGTGTGGGTACTGGCCGATTGGTACGTCCAGTTTAAGTAGGGGGGGATTTGTAACGTGGAAAATTTCTCCCGTTCCATTATATCGTAAAAATCTCGCTAATTTTTATAATTTATGTCTTTCTTTTTGTCTTCTCGGAATTCTCTCGTAAATTCAGGCTATCGGGAATTATGGAACCTATGAGTGCTCAGAAATCTCCCGGGAACCTGAAGAACCATTATATCGCATTCATTATTATTGCAATTGTATTTTTATTTTCGATTATAGTAACGAATCATATTATATAATTTTTGCATTATCGAATACTTCTGCCTAACGCTGTCACATCATTCCCTTCCCTTCCAAATTCCTTGCCAATAAGATCAGAAAGATCGGCACGAAGAAAAGACGAAGGAAGACAAGGAGGATCAACGCTCCCTCAACATTGGAGAGAAGGAGAGAGAAGACTCCCGCTGCCGCTCATGACAGCGCTAGAACAGAGAAGGAAGGAAGACCTACCGACTCCCGAGAAAGACAAGGAGAAGGATGTAAAGGATCTATCGCCTACGGCCATCTACCGATTCGCAGGAGACGGGTCGATAATGGAAAAATGGGTCGATGTCCTAATTATCGCCCGAGAACTTGTCGTAATTCCCGAATCCTGCCGTGCAAAGGATGGTGCTATCACTAGCAACGCGAGGAAGCCGAAATCAGCTAATCAGAGATTTCTGAGCCTTAGCAGAGCGCGGATCAACTTTGGTGTCATCTCACGCGTTTCGAAGGGATTATCTGAATTTTTGAAGCCACCTTGGACTTTTGTTGGAATTCCGGATTTTTTGTGGAAGTTTGCCATTAAGCAAATCTGGATTTTGGCTTTGTGACCAACCACCGTGGTGAGTGCCTTCACAAGGTCTGGTTTAAGAATTATTGGCATCCTGTTTAAAATCCTATCGCCTACCTTCCTATCGACTTCCTTTTTTTTGTTATGCTATTTTCTATCACGTGATTTCGGATTATCGAATATTTATTGTTCATCGGAGGGTTCCCGCTTAAATTATATTCTTTTTTGGGTTTCTTTTGTGCAATTATTGAATCTTATTTTTATTGCGAATAAATTCGAACTTTCGGGAATTCCGATTAAACTATCTCTTTTTTTGTACAGTTGATGATTCTTTCTTTTCGTGAATAAATTCGAATTTTTGTTATTCCCGAGAAAAGTCGTCTGGATTTTCTTTTGTTTTAATTTCCCGATCAATCCAGACAACGGATTCCCTCTGGGAGGGTCTTTCAGCTCTCGCTGAGTTAGACCGGGCCCCCTCAGAGTCAAATCCGTGTCCGTAAGGACTGGCGCCCAATTTCGTATTTGTTTTTCCTTTTTTTTTGTTCATGGTGAGCAACAAGCTCTGAGTGTGGAAATTTGGAGACACGCCACCAACTTTTGGCGAAGTTGGTAGGCGCGCTACAGTATATAATAGCATTGAATTTGTATAATATAAAGTTTATAATATAAGAGGAAATTATGTAATCTTAATGCTAAGTAGAATAATAATGGTGCCTAATATAAAATGCGCTATAATAAGGTAGATTGTATTAAGAAGTCTTAATCCTAGTTTGTGTATAAACTTTGATTATTCTTACGAGAACTTATTAATTAATTTTTATTTTTCTCTAAATATTTTTTCATATAGGCTGCGGAAACTGGAGCCTCCTTAGGAAGTAGGGGTGGCTGGTTGAATTGGGGACCTAGTTTTCGTTTCGGGATTTTTACCTTTTTCTTCTTGGGAAGGGGAGTCCAGGTGAATGGTTGATAGGATGAAGGTGGTTCCGCATCCCAATTCTCTTCTTCAGGATAAATTTTCTCATCAGGCTTGATCGAGTAATTTACTGTTGCACGTTTATGGGTTCTAATTTCATCTCCCTTAGTATAGTAAGTTTCTTCACAATATTTGCAAATTAAAGGTTTTAATATCCCTAAATCGCGTTGACATCTATCGCATCTCGTTCTAGTAATTTGTGCCGTTATACTATGTTTAATGAATTTTTGAGAATTTTTAACTGAGTCGCTAGAAGTCACCTTAAGGTGATAATGACAAGAGAAACACAGATGTTCGTTCGCTTCTGTAAGAACATAACCTTCAGCGATTTCGCAATGGTAGCAATCCTTCGGGTACAGGTTGTACCCTGGTTCGAACGGTCCAGGTCGGAAATTAATCTTACTCTCCATCTGCAGCAGATTAGTGAAGTGAATTGTTAGTCTTTTTGTTAGTTAGTAGATGTTTGATGATTATAGATAATTAGAATTATTGGAATATAGTTAAAGATGTAGAAGTATGTTTAAATACTTAGATATATAGATGGAATACGTATATATGTATTTCATTACATTAGGTTAGGTATTTAAAATGTATTGGTAGTTTTCCTAGTACCTAAGATATATTAGGGGTTTAAAAATGAGTTTATTGTCCCCAGCGTCGAACAACTTGAATTTCCTTTTCGAATGAATTGCCTTCGTTTTCCAGGTATTCTTCAATGCAGTCTACACAATTTACTGCTTTTCTAATTGTTAAAATCCATTTGAAACAAATTGAACAAAGTGGAGCCATGTTTCTTTTCTTTGCTAAAACATGTACGTCCATTTCTATAAATTCTCTATGGCGCAATTGGAATAATTGATAAAAACAAGTTCTACAAATTCGATTTTGACTTGCTCTATGGTAAAATATTTTACGTTGACCTGGAGTTTGAAAACATCTCAATTCGAAAAGTTTCCTGTATGCCTGTTGACTGTTATATGGACTAATTCCATCAACTGGCCGATCAAATTCGTGTACGGTAACCGGCATTCCAAGTTTGTGGATAACAGGCATCTAGAAACGAAGAAATTTGTATTATTATGGTTTAATTGAGAAACTGGGTGCAGGGGAAGATAATTCAGAATTCCCTATGTTCGGGTAGATTTTAGAAGTATCAGGTTCCTTTAAACGTTTTTCGTCTACAGGAACGTTTTCACTCGATACCTGTTGACAAGGTATTTCTTCGATGTTTGAATTTTGATTCGGTCCTTTACTTAAGTGCAATAATAATTGGGTAACCGAATCCCATATAGCCCCTAATAACTTAACTGACCATCCATAGACGGTATGTAATGCGTATCCGTGAATTACGGTATCTACTAAACCCTTAATTATCTTAATAATTAACATTATGCTGATTATTCCAGCGCTAAATGTTCCAAATTCCATAAATTTGCGCCATGCTCTCTCAGTCATTTTTGTCAAAGCTTTTTCGTCAATCAAATTCATTATTGAACCGCCTTGAATCGGGGCTGAATGGCCCATAATACCGCGTGCAACAGTTCTCAACACCGCTGGTCCCTCTGCAGGAAACATAATGTGGTCTCTGAGAGCAACCAGATCCTTTTCGGAATAAATTCCACTGGTAGCTAGAGATCCTGGATTTTTGTATTGCCAACGTGGTTTAGTCGCTGGTTGAATTATTCCAGGTGCCAAACTTTCGGTAGGACGAGGCATCATTTTGTACCATCCTTCTTCAAACAGGTACATGGAAGGTAGAATGGGGTTGCAAGTAGCTGGAGTTCCTGTCTTCAAAAGAATGTGTGTTTTTGGGGTTAAATACATTGTTTCATTTCCCTTTATAACTGGTAGTTGATGATAGCAGTGGTCAGTATTTAAAATTCGAACTTCGACCGGAATACATTTGATGATATAAACCACTTCTCCTCCGGTTACAGCCATATATCCTGGTCCTTTCATTAATTGATAGGCGAATAGATCTGGAGTAAGTCCAATGGTATTTAGCGCAGTTTTTAACATCTGGCGTTCAGCTTCACATTGTTGAGTGATGACGTCATGGTACAATTGTGTCATTTGAGTACGTAGGTGCCTTTCTACATATACAAATTTTGAATTCATGTAAGTGAATATGTCCAAATTCGCTGCGTTAACCTTTCCTTTGCGGATGAATACGTTGTTCATACTGGTTTCGAAAATCAATAATTTTGGATGTTCAGTTTGATGAATGGAGTGGCCACATACAGAGATTGTAGATTTTTTTGCTAATGTGAAGGTAATGTCTCCTTCTTCGAGAGAATATAAAATTTTGTCTCCTTCGTGTTCGCTGGTGATCTTATTCACGAATCCTTCGTATAAGACTCCATATCTGTTGAATTTACAGTTATCAAGAGGAATTGGATCCCAGAATGTGTCACCTCCTCCGATATCGACACAGGTTCCCTCATTAAATGGGCATTTTATTCCTGTCTTCAGGTGTAATCTATTGGAATCCATATCTACCGGTGTATAATAACTTCTAAGTGAGATTGACACAGTTGCTGCGACATAAACATTTGACCAACTGCCATAAGGATCGGTGTATGATGTTCCTTCACAAACTCCATCAGAATTTAGTGAACCAGCTAGGACTACAGGTCTTGAAGTACTTTGATTTACCTTTAGTCCCGAAATATCTGTGTTCCCCAGGATGTATCTTCCGTATAAATGCATTTTAATACAGTTATCCCGCGAGATTTCTTCCAAATACGAATATTTTCCATTCTTGACGTCTATCGAGTGTGAGAACATGCCACATCTTTTAATTACACGATCTATTTCTACTTTACATTGGATGACTTCAACATGGTCAAATTGGTTGATTTGAAACACTTGTACATAGGTCTTAGTTACATTAATATCTTTTCTTTCTATGTTACATTCTTCTATATTTAACAGTGAGAGTGTAGAGATGTTGGTTACTTTCGAACCACAATCATATCCTATGATGCTCCTAACGGGGTCTATTTTCAGCGCTGTCCATATTACGATCAGCGTCAGAACTCGTAATATTTTCATTTTTGCTGAAAAGAAACGCAATTTATCCATTTTTGATTAGTGTTCATTGGGTTCCTTTTTTAACTTAATCCTATTTGAATGGACAATTCTCGTCCCTTTTCCTATTTTAATCCTTACGTTTCCATTGCTGAATACTTCTACAATTTTATGAGGGCCTGTATAAAGATCTCCAAGTTTTCCCTCCTTATTACCTTTTAGTAAATATACCTCATCGTCGAGTTTGAAAACCTGAGGATGGATCTTTTTGTCATTGTGTAATTTTGATCGTTTCTTGGCTTTAACTAAATTTTGGTTTGCTAATTCATGAAGAGCGTGTAATTGTGTAACTAAAGATTTTAGATATCCATCATAAGTTTTTAATTTTTCACCTTCAAGCATTGGTTCTGAGGATGGTAATCGAGCGATTTTTCCAAATACTAACTCGTAGGGAGTGTGTTTGGTTCCTTCATGAACAGAGGTATTATAGTTGAACATTGCTAAATCTAAAAGATCATCCCAATCTACATCCTCTTTAATAAATTGTTTTACATACTCAATTAATGGTAGATGAGATCTTTCCAGAGAGCCATTTGACTGTGGGTGGAAAGCAGTTGTTTGAAATTGTTTAATTTTGAATATTTTTGCCAAAGTTCTTAATAAATCACTCAAAAAATTACGACCTTGATCTGTCAAAACATCTTTAGGTGATCCAAATATGCAAATAAATCTTTTTACAAAGGCTTCTGCTATATTAGCAGCCGTGGCATTAATTAAGGGGATAGCCAAACCATATTTGGTTAATTGGCACTGAATAGTTAATATGTATTCATTATCTTTCCTAGTTTTCGGTAATGGACCGACAATATCCATAGCTATTTTTTCAAAAGATGAGTCAGGGGTATCTGTTATTATCATTGGCTGTTTAGTTTTAACTCTAACCATTTTCTTTAATTGGCATTGTAAACATTTATGGATAAATTTTTGAATATCCACCTTCATATTTTCCCAATAATATGACTGCCTAATTCTATTAAAGGTTTTAGAAACTCCTCTATGACCTCCTACAGGTGTGCTGTGTAATTCTTCAATTATACTACCTCTTTGATCCTTTGGGGGAATCTTTACCTGACCAGTGCAAACTATGATTTTTATTACCTGACCTTTAAATATTTCTTGTAAAGTGAGGAGTATATTTTCCCAAGGAACATTACCTATCGTTTCATTTTGTGAAATGCTAATGGATTTTAAATTTTCTTCTTCGGCAAAATGTTTTAATAATAGAAATGATTTTTTTAAGTTCTCAAGAACAAGGGTAGGTCCATCAAGACCATCCCCTATGGAGATTATTATAATAAATCTATTTCCATTTTTGGTTGATTTGATATCTCCTTCTTTAACGTTCAAAATCCTTGGGAGAGAATTTAAACGGCTAAGTTCAATTGCGCCTTTATCGGCAGCTTCATTATTATTTTTAACAAAACAAATGATGTGGTCTTTTCTAATTTTTAGAGGGTCTCTTGATTCAAGAATATTGGTTTTGATATTACTGATATCCGGAATAATTTGGATTTGTTCAGGTTCTGAATCTTCGTCACTTTCGATTTGATTTGAAAACGTTACGGTCTTTTTCCTAGTTCGTTTAAGGATTTCATCTTCAGAATCAGAACTATCATCGCGATCTGAATCTAAACGTTCGGGAATTTTGGTTTCCTTTTTCGGAGGTCTGCCTCGCTTTTTCTTTTGAATTGCAATTTCAGTATTTTTTCTTTCCTCATTTGAATTGACGTTAGCTTTTGTTGGATTTTTAGAAGGTTTCGGTTTATTCATACTTCTAGTTACTACGTTACATTCCTCGTAAATTAAGGTTCTAGCAATATCTACTAATTCATCTTGGGTAAAACTTAAGGAGGGAGGAAATTTTACATTGTTTGTTTCTTGAGAATCCTCTTGTGAATCATTCAACAATGAGCCTGACTCATTTTTATTCAATAATTCTAATTCGTTTTCTTCTCCTTCGATCACAGGGTTTCTTGAAAGGGCGTCGGCATTGACGTTAGTTTTTCCGGCTTTATATTGAATTTCATAGTCAAATTCGGCTAATCGGAGGCGCCACCGTAAAACTCGTGCGTTTGTTGTAGCGCTCTTTAGCCAGAGTAAGGGTTTGTGATCGGTAATGAGTAGAAATTTACGACCGTATAGGTATGGCCTAAAATGTTCTACACAATACACGATCGCCAAAGCTTCCTTTTCATATGTATCGTATTTCTGTTCTGCTTCAGTCAGAACCTTCGAAACATATGCTATTGGAAGATCTTTATTTGGTTTTCCTTGTGAAAGTATTCCACCAATTGCATAACCAGATGCATCAGTAGTTAGTACAAAAGGTTTTTCAAAATCTGGAAATTGGAACAATGGGGGGTTACAAAGTGCTTCTTTTAATGTATCAAATGCTTCTTCTTCTACCTCACCCCAGGAAAAAGCTATTTCATTTTTGAGCAGTCGAGTCAAAGGTTTACTAATTTTTGCAAAATCTGGTATAAATCTCCGATAGTATCCAGCTAAACCTAAAAATTGTCTAATATTTTTGATATTCTTAGGTCTGGGGAAATTCATTACCGCATCTACTTTCTTAGGGTCGGGTCGTAAACCATCGTCACCAATTACGTGGCCTAAATATGTTACCTTAGTGGTCAAAAATTCACAATTATCAGGCTGCAATTGTAAGTTTGCTTGACGTAATTTCTCAATTAACTTCAAATATTTAGTTCGATGTTCCTTTAAGTCTTTGGCATAAATTACAATATCGTCTAAGTATACAAATAATTCTGTTCCTTGTAGACCTGACAATACAATGTCCATCAACCTCTGGAAGGTAGCAGGAGCATTTTTCAACCCAAAAGGCATACGTTCAAACTCATAATGACCGTATGGGGTTGTAAAAGCTGTTTTATGTTTATCTCTTTTACTCATTTTGATTTGATGGAATCCTGAAGCTAAATCGAATACGGAAAAATATTTCGCACCTCCTAATTGATCTAAAATTTCGGTGATGTTAGGCAAAGGATACGCGTCTCCAATTGTTTTATCGTTAAGGGCCCTAAAGTCAAGTACCATTCTCCATCTCTTTTTACCCTGTGAATCTGCTTTCTTCGGTACAATCCAAACAGGAGTATTATAAGGAGAATTCGAGTTAGAAATTATTCCATTATCTAATAGTTCTTTAACTTGACGATTTATTTCCTCTTTGTGAACTTGAGGAAAACGATACTGTCTCGTATTAATAGGTCTATCATCTGTAGTATGAATTTCATGCTCTAAAACGGTCGTGGCTTCTAATTTATTTTCTGGTAAATGGAATCTATCGTAGCTGAGTTCTATTAACTGTTCCACTTCTCTAAGTTCTTTCGGACTCAAATGCTCTAAACGTAATAGTTCTTTAATTTTTGAAATTATGTCATCATTATTTTCTGAAACATGATATATGTGTTCACTTGTCCTATCGAATGGGACATCATTTGGAAACTTGACGTCTTCAATTTCTAAAAGTTCCAAGGTTGGAATTTTAACACTAATTCCTACATCCCTTGAATTGACAATTTGGAAATATACTTTTCCTCCAAAGTTGTTAACTAGGCAGTTACCTGCAAAGATCCCTTCTCCTATACTTAATTGCGGTAAATAACCTTGTTGGACTTCCGTATTGAAAATTCTAGCAAAAACTATCGTCCTACTTCTTGGTGCAATATGCATACATTCCTGAGTTTCGAATGGGATAACTTCATCACCTATTTCCAATTGTCCTTTCAGGTAATTTATATTGGCACCGGTTTTCTCGAAAAACTCAGTTCCAATAATTCCTGTTGGACCAATTGGAAAATCATTAGGTACCAGATTGAAAGGGGTTGAGTAACCCTTTATATTTAATAAAATTTCCCCTCGCGTTGGCACAATATTATTGGTTATTCCCTTTAAATGAATAATTTTATTTTTATTAACTGATAAATCTTTCGAAATTAAACCTTCCTTAATTACATTAGGGCCTGCTCCGGTATCTAACATCATTAAAACGCGATTTCGTAATTCCTCACATTCTATATGAACGGTAGGGGATTCCGATTTATAAGACAAATAAATTTGCGCTACTCGGATATGTCGCTGTCTGAATTCTCGTCTTGATCGTTCTGTCCCGAATTTATCGCCATTATAGAGCGTGGATTTTGTTTGGGTCCCTGCTGTCCGCTCTCCACAGAGGGAATCGTCCCGTTTCCCGATTGCCTTTGAGCGTTATTATATTCACGTTTTCGACATTGATCTATTGTATGACCTTCATTTTTACAATAACGGCATGTTACAACGGGAGTGTTTTGATTTGAGTATGAATTTGGACGTGGATTTAAATTCGGAGGCGGGTTTTGATTTGACCGCGGACTTTGGTTAAAACGTGAATTCTGATTTGGATCTGAACGCGGACATGGATTCGAGAATCTATTATTATTATCACCGTTATTTCTCGAGTAACACCTATCAGCTTCATGACCTCTTTTTTTACATAGTTGGCAGATGGGATTAATGACACGATAACATTTATCAGCCTCATGTCCGCGTTTTTTACAAATTTGACAAATAATTATGGTTTGACCGTCGTTTCTAGATGTGGAAGGAAAGTCTGTAGAATTTTGTTGTGTCTGAATGGTGTTAATTTTCGACTCTCTAACCTTATCTTTCGGTTTTAATGATAATTTTCCTAATTTTCTGACTTCCGAAATTTGTTCTAATTCTTTTTCTATTAAGATTGCCTTTTTAATGGCATCATCTAGGTTATTTTGATTGCGTAACTCCTGACGAATTTCTGTTTTGATTCCGCGGCGAAAAACTTTTAACATTGATGCGTTTAATGCGTTTACAAAATCTGCATCTTCATCTATATTATTTTCTGTGAGATGTAAATCTTTCATTTCTTTGGCTATCATCCTAATTCGATTCGCGAAATCTATAACTAATTCATTTTCTTTTTGGAATGAAAGCATTAAATCTGCTTGTAATTGTCCTACGCATTTTCCTGGCGCGTACAGTCCCTTTAAAAACTTTACTAATTCACGCACGGTATTGAATTCATGGCCCTGAATACTAGTTCTAGCATCTTCTATAATTTTTCGTCGAATATATTTAACTAGTTGTGGCTCTACTTCTCTTCTTGATAACATTTTGAGGGCTTCTTCGCATCCCTCGGCAAATTGCATAAATGGGATATTTTTCCCATTGAATTTTGGAACACAATCGGCTGCATCCTTTACACTAACTAGCTGGCTAGAAGGGTACATAGGAGGCGCGGCTCCGGCTATTTGATTATCCATCATGATTTTGGGAATAACCTTCTTTTCTTTTAAAATATCTTTGGATTTTGAGGTTGAAGGTAGGCTATCACTATAGTCTTCAAAACTTAATCTAGTCCTACTTTGGAAAGGGTCAAAATCCTTTGATTCCGATAACTTAATTAATTGATCTAATTCTTGTGCGGATTTGGCTGATTTAGGTTTACGACCTACCAGTTTCTTGGGAGGATTGGGACTTTTGAAATCTTTCCTTTCAGTGTCTGATTCTGATTCAGAACTTTTATTTTGTCTATCTAGACTTTTCCCTTTTGATCTAGTAAACATTACCCATAAAAATCCTAATAAAATTCGAAAGGATGATAGATTTGGAAATCATGTATTTTATGGGAATAGAAAAATCGTATAAAAATGGTTTTACATAAATATTCCTGAAAGAAAAGTTATTAAATACATAATTTAGAAATTGAAGGAGAACCAGAGATTACAACCATCAACGCTTACCAACAACAACAACAACCTGTAAAATCTTTTTAGAATTTGAAATAAAAGAACTTTTCTCTGATCAAGAGAGCGATCCCGGACGAGCCCCCAATTTGTTACATCGTCGAAGTTTTAATTGTCGATTTGGACAATTAACCCTCAAGGATGTATAAATTACCTTTTTAAAGATAACACGATGAATTCGAGTATCTTTGGGAAAGGAAAACTCTCAATGATCAGGGAAAAGAATGGGGTTATAATTTAGCAACACAAACAAACATAGCCATTTTAAGAATTGAATATATTTTCGACTAAATTACAACTGGCTATTTTAAGTTTAGCCTCTCTAAACAGAAAATATTTAGTTTTATGTGGAAATCTCGGGTGTGAAAATCTAACCTTATTGGTTCCAGGGCCCCGCAATAGAATTTGGAGGCCAGGAGGGATGTTGGGAGAATCTGGGAGGTTAATTTCGAAAAACTCAGGGAGAACGGGATCAAGGTCCCAATCTTTAGGGTCTAGTTGAATTTCAGGGGGGGGGGGGGGGTGAGATGGTTTCAGGATTAAGGGAGGATGTTGAAAGGGGATTTGGGGTTGTTGGAGAGGAGGAGGAGGAGAAGGGACGAGGATTCGGATGTCCTCGTCCACAATAATTTCTTGAGGAGCGCGAGGGATAACTAAATTCTCTTGGGGGGAGATTAGAATCGTTGTCTTGTTTGCTCCTTCTTTGAACGAATTTCCCACCGTAATGGGACGAATATTTTTATTATCGAGGATGATGTTGTTGGTAGTGATGGCTGGATCCGGTGGGGGAAGAATCCCTTTTGCCCTCCTCCGTTTCTCTCTTTTTAACCAGCTCTTGTTTCGCTGGTGAGCTAATTCTTTTTGGGATTTGATTTTTACCACTATAAAACAAAGGAAACTGTTTTAGATAAACGAAAGGCTTATAAAATCTTATTAGGAAATTTCTTCGAATGAGAATACCACGGTTGTGGGATTAGAAAGATCTAGAATAAAATCAAGGATTCTCGAAATGAGAATACCAAGATTTTTGAATTTGAAATCAATCAAGGATTCCCGAAATGAGAATACGAAGATTTTTGAATTGGAAATGAATTAGGAATAAAATCAAGGATTCCCGAAATGAGAATACCAAGATTTTGAATTGGAAAATGAATTAGAAATAAAATCAAGGATTCCCGAAATGAGAATACCAAGATTTTTGAATTGGAAATTGAATTAGAAATAAAATCAAGGATTCCCGAAATGAGAATACCAAGATTTTGAATTGGAAATGAATTAGGAATAAAATCAAGGATTCCCAAAATGAGAATACCAAGATTTTGAATTGGAAAAATGAATTAGAGATAAAATCAAGGATTCCCGGAATGAGAATACCAAGATTTTTGGAATTGGAAATGAATTAGGAATAAAATCAAGGATTCCCGAAATGAGAATACCAAGATTTTGAATTGGAAATTGAATTAGAAATAAAATCAAGGATTCCCGAAATGAGAATACCAAGATTTTGAATTGGAAAATGAATTAGAAATAAATCAAGGATTCCCGAAATGAGAATACCAAGATTTTTGGAATTGGAAATGAATTAGGAATAAAATCAAGGATTCCCGAAATGAGAATACCAAGATTTTGAATTGGAAATTGAATTAGAAATAAAATCAAGGATTCCCGAAATGAGAATACCAAGATTTTGAATTGGAAAATGAATTAGAAATAAAATCAAGGATTCCCGAAATGAGAATACCAAGATTTTATTTTTTTATTTGAATTGGAATTTTAAAAGAAAGGATATAGAAATGAAAATATCAACCCAAATAAGACAAATTATGAAAGGTTCTCACTTTTAATAAGATGAGTTGAACTCAATTAGTACTGGAGACTGGATCTGAATGTCCTGGTGCTCTCGGTGAGTGACAACCGTCAAAGATAATGGAATGACGGGGTCGATTCGATGATGGTAGGATCCCGTTTTCTTTGCTTCCTTTTGAAATTGGACACTTTGAGAGTTTTTTTTTGTTTTTTAAGATTTGAAATTAAAACTGTAACTGAAACTGGAACTGGAACTGGAACTGGAACTGGAAGTTCGTCGAATTGTCTCGAATTGTATCTCGACTCTCACTTCCTAGAGCTTTGCTGGCCCCTTTTAAAGCTTTTGTTGAGGTCTTGAGGATTTCCTTTGGTGTTCCTATTGGTTGATTTCCATGGTGTGGAGGGTTTTCTTATTTTTTTATTCGTTACAAATTCTTGTGGGTGTTTACAAAATTTAGTTTGGTGGGAGTTTTGAGTCCCTTTGGAAGGGATTTTTAATTTATATCTTTTCCGAGAAAAGCCGTAAAATTTTGTATAACGTCTGGACATTTTCAAGTAAGCAAAAAAAAGGTTTCAAATTTAAGGTATGCCCTTGTATTTCTATAAGAGTTTATTTTCTTAAGATAAGTGAAATTTTGGGTCCGATGTCTTTATTAGTGAGTCTGAATTTTATGGCTTTTCAAGAGTCTCTTTCTAGTATGCATTTGCTCCACATGTGGACCATTCTTCCTTTGTATTAAAAGAGAAAATCTATCGGTTCCAACTGTGATGTCTGGATATTTTCCGGACATAACAATATGAATACAATCTTTGCAGCACCTCTCATATGCTTGATTTTTTTCAAATTTTTATCGCATCGAAAAATATTCAAAATTTTCACTGCAACTCTTCTGAAACTGCGTTTTTCGGGAATGTACCAGCAATAGGGATGCCGGATCGTAAACGAAATATCGATCTTCCGTATTGTATCAGATCATCTAGCTAAACATCGATACAACAATATATCGAGGAAATAAAAATCGATTTTATGAAAATCGATTGTGATTTTACGAAACTTTGTAGATGTTGAATATTTTTTTGAAGATGTTGTTGAAGATGGTGATATGGTGTATGGTGGTGGTATGGGAATATGGGGATATGGTGATCGAAAAATTTCGATGACAACTGAGAAACTTGAAAAAAAATTTTTAAACTCAGATAAAAATTGACAAATTTTCATACAAAGTTCAATGGAAATTAAATCGTTTCCATGATTATTGAAAAACTTCTATAAAAATTGGACATTTTTTACGAAAATTCAATAAGAAAATTGGAAAATTTTGATGAAAATTGCAAAATTGCAATGGAAATGGACGGAAGTGTTTCAATAAAAATTGGAAATTCAAAATTCTCAATAAACATGATTAAATTTCAATGAATATCACAAAAAAATTGTCTAGAATCAATCAAATCGTTTAAAGACAAACCGCACTTGGATAGCCAAAAGACAGTAAAAAAAGTTCTTCAGATATTTTCAGTGTGAGATTTATAAATCGCTCTTTATTGTTCCTGGAAAGTTGATAATTGCAAATGCAACATTTTTCAGATTTTATGATTATTTTTTAGGGCTGTCATCTTTTTTTTATGTACCTATAAGTGTAAATCACAAATCTATCTTATCATTATGAAACATATACGTTGAAGCATCATTTTGAATTTTTTTGGAGCCATATATTATATTTTGTCACTTGAAGACGTAGTCAACATTTTTCACTTGTCGCAGCTTATCTACCGAAAGATTGTATGAATCAATTTTTAACTTGATTATAAATGTCTTGAAAAAAAATTCCTTCGCTCATACCATAATTCAGTCTCTTATGAAGAAGATGAGATCTCACAAGCAAAATTTCCTATAATCCTTTGGTGGAAAGACTGCGTCAAGTGAAACCAGATTCCCTGTTTTCCATATCCGTAGTAACCATGGTATAGTACAAAAAATTTTGACTGCGTCTCCAAGTGACAAGATATAATATATGGGTCCAAAAAAATTCAAAATGATGCTTAAACATATATATTACATGACGTTATGATATATTTTTAATTTTCACTTACATGCATATTATACATATATACATTAAAAAAGAAGTTGATTTTTTAATTTTTAAGTGACTCAATCCGCTTAATTTAATTTAAGAAAACAATTAAATTGAATGATTTATCTGATACTTTATTGTGTCCTCTTTAAAAACGCATTTAGAGAATAGAAAAAACGAAGGAAATGAGACCAAATAGAAGTCTTTATATTCAAAAATACGGTTTTCATCCTGTCCGAAATATGAAATAATAAACGGCTCAAAGAATTAATTATTTTTTAAAAAGTTAAAAAAATAAAAATAAATGACCATTATCATCATCATGATCATCTGTGTATAAAACTTTGATTGCCAATAATTAAAAATATTTATTAATGATTTTGAAACTTATTACTCAGCTCGAGGATTAAATGCGTCACAAAATAATAATAATAATAATAATACTAATAATTTTATCACGAGGACTGTCAACACTTTGTTTTTTTCATTGTGGCAGGTGATAATAAAAAATAAAGTACAATGTGCACAAAGAAAGATCACTGTAAAGTTAACTTTTTGAAATGAATACAACTTGAATACAACTTGAATACCGTTGGCGCTGTGTCCATATATCGAAGCTTCGATATATCGAGGTTGTAATATGGCGAAGAAGTTACAAAGCTTTTGAAAATTACCAAAAATTACCAAAAACTATAGATTTATTATTTTTTATTTACTATCTTTGAAAAAAAATTAATTTCAATAAATATAAATTGAAAATATGTAGACAAACTTGGGAAAAGGTGTTTTTTTTTTCATTTTAAAATATTGAAAATTGTTATTTTGTCTTATAAATTTGATCACTATTTTTTTGACAATTACAACAATTTTTGCTTTCCATACTTTGTGGGATGAGAAAGTGCAAAAAATCAAAACATTGTTGGTTCCGATTTTTACCTGTATTAATATTTTTAATAACTTATTAATATAAGTGTGTTCTCTCTTTTTTTTATTTTAATGCGATGGGAAACACCTCCTTTTTCATCCAACTCGCTCATGCTCTGTCGGTAACAAAAACTGTAATGAATTTTTTTTGAGGGTGCGTACATTTTAGGGTCGAATTGAACATGTAAGCCACTCCATTTATTTCTTCTGTAGCAGTTAACATTTTTTTTCAATGCTAAACTCAATAAGGTTCTGTACTTGTTTTTTTTTCTCGAAAAAATTCAAAAAATTAATTTGAAATAAAAAGAAAAATTAAATTTCTATAATTAAAATTAGAGCATTTTTTTATTTATCTATTTTTTACAGCCTGAACATTAAACAAAAAAAAATTACATTTTTTAAAAATTTCTTAACATTTATAAAATTTATTAGATTTTTTTTAATAGGCCTTTTTTCGTTCCAATTTTATGCAAGAGTCCAAGTATCAAATTTTAAGGAGGATCGGTTGCCTAGAGTTAATAAAAAAAATTTCGAAAAATTCATGAATTTTTTTCATTTTTTTTAATTGCTTATTTTTTTTAAATTGTGTGACAGAGAATTATTCTCTGTCGCAAAGATTCCCGTCACTTTACACAGTGTTACGTCTAGAGTTGGGGTTTCGAATGGTAATTCGAGAGCAACTCAAGACTCGGCTTCCATTTTTGGATCGATAGCGAAATATCAATCCAGGGATAGGAAATGGTCGGAATCAAACAATTGGTAGACCTGTTGAATTCTGTGTATAAACATGTATTTACAAAAATAATCGTTCTTAGGTTCGGTACACAAAAGGGGCGTTCAACGTAGTTCTTCCTTTTCCTCAAAACTCAAAATGATCCAGAATACAGTATTGGTCATTGGTCCCTAAGTGATCCTTGAAATACGCCACCGTGTAATAACGGGTGACTCCCCCCTTTATCCGGAACCGGATCCGATCCAACCCGGAGGCGTTCAGCAACCTGAAGAGGCTTCTCCTCAACAAGGTCCCCCGTTTTATACGAATCTCGTAATGGGAGACCTCGGAGAGTTCGTCCTCCTCGAAGTTTCTGTTTCCCGGAGTGGGAGGGGGTCCAGGAAAAATTTTATAGTATCTGTCCTCGGGATAGAGGGTGTTGTAGGAAGGGGGTGGAATGCTGGGACCGGAAGTTGAGGTGGAAGTGGAAGCAGAGGTGGAAGCGGAAGAGGAAGGAACTGGAGGAGTTGGAGTAGTGATGGGCACCAGGGATGGGGTAAGGGGGATTCGAACTAGGATGGGAGCGGGAGCTGGATTTTGGAGGGGAGAAGGGGTGGAAACGGAAACAGAGGCAGGAGCAGATGGGGAAGCGGAAGTAGGAGCGGGGGTAGAAGCGGAAGTAGGAACGGGGGTAGAAGCGGAGATAGGAGCAGGTTCGGAAGCGGAAGTAGGAGCGGGGGTAGAAGCGGAAGTAGGAACGGGGGTAGAAGCGGAGATAGGAGCAGGTTCGGAAGCGGAAGTAGGAGCGGGGGTAGAAGCGGAGATCGGAGCAGGTTCGGAAGCGACACGGCGGATAGGGGATGGGACCCTTCCCACTACCTGGACCTCCTGAATCGAATCGTCCGATTCCAGAGTCGGGGAGGAGGCCCGCAATTGGGGTTCGGTGTGACCTGGTGGCTCCGGCTCTGGTCCCGTTGGATTGGGTGGGGGGACCCCAGTTTCAACAATGGGGAGGCCCCTTTTCTCCAGCCATGCGGCTACTCTCTTCCGGGAGTAATTTATCCTTGCTGCGCGTTTCCTCTTTGGAGGCACTAAAGGGATGGGGTAAAGCGAAATTTAGACGAGATCCTTGTTTTACCGGGGAGAAATTTAAGAGAAGAAGATAGAGATTGTGATGGTAGTCAGACCTGAAGAATCAAGGCAAGAATAAAAATGGTTAAACAGGACGAAGGAAATAGATATTGGTCGTCTCACACAGAGAGAGAGAGAGAGAGAGAGAGAAGAGAGAACCACCGAGCGGGGGGGGGGGGGGGAACCTAGAACCTTCAGGGACCAATTCTTGAAACGGGAGGTCCTGAAATCAAAGGTAAAAGGGGGAACGGAAGGACGGATAAACGGACCGGTATTCCTATCCGTCTATGTGGAAACAGAATAGGAATGGAAATAGAAATAGAATCGAGTGAACAGACCGGTATTCCTATCTGTTCACCGAGAAATAGGAAATAAACGGACCGGTATTCCTATCCGTTTATTTGGAAATAGAATAGAAATGGAAATAGAAATAGAGTCGAGTGAACAGACCGGTATTCCTATCTGTTCACCGAGAAATAGGAAATAAACGGACCGGTATTCCTATCCGTTTATGTGGAAATAGAATAGAAATGGAAATAGAAATAGAGTCGAGTGAACAGACCGGTATTCCTATCTGTTCACCGAGAAATAGGAAATAAACGGACCGGTATTCCTATCCGTTTGTGTGGAAATAGAATAGAAGTGGAAATAGAAATAGAATCGAGTGAACAGACCGGTATTCCTATCTGTTCACCGAGAAATAGGAAATAAACGGACCGGTATTCCTATCCGTTTATGTGGAAATAGAATAGAAATGGAAATAGAAATAGAGTCGAGTGAACAGACCGGTATTCCTATCTGTTCACCGAGAAATAGGAAATAAACGGACCGGTATTCCTATCCGTTTATGTGGAAATAGAATAGAAATGGAAATAGAAATAGAGTCGAGTGAACAGACCGGTATTCCTATCTGTTCACCGAGAAATAGGAAATAAACGGACCGGTATTCCTATCCGTTTATGTGGAAATAGAATAGAAATGGAAATAGAAATAGAGTCGAGTGAACAGACCGGTATTCCTATCTGTTCACCGAGAAATAGGAAATAAACGGACCGGTATTCCTATCCGTTCATGTGGAAATAGAATAGAAGTGGAAATAGAAATAGAATCGAGTGAACAGACCGGTATTCCTATCTGTTCACCGAGAAATAGGAAATAAACGGACCGGTATTCCTATCCGTTCATGTGGAAATAGAATAGAAGTGGAAATAGAAATAGAATCGAGTGAACAGACCGGTATTCCTATCTGTTCACCGAGAAATAGGAAATAAACGGACCGGTATTCCTATCCGTTTATGTGGGGGAAGAGGTTGGGGAATAGTTTCGAGGTGGTAGTTGGACTAGTAGGAGAAATAGTAGTAAAAATAGTAATAGAAATAATAATTGAAATAGTAGCAGAAATAATAGTTGAAATAGTAGTAAAAATAGTAATTGAAATAATAATTGAAATAGTAGCAGAAATAATAGTTGAAATAGTAGTAAAAATAATAATTGAAATAATAATTGAAATAGTAGCAGAAATAATAGTTGAAATAGTAGTAAAAATAGTAATTGAAATAATAATTGAAATAGTAGTAAAAATAATAGTTGAAACAACGATTGAAATAATACCAGAAATAGCAGTAGAAATGGTAGTTGAAATAGTAGAAATTTCTTTGGGATAGTGGCTGAATCGCGAATAGTTCCCGAAATAGAATTTTAAAAGTGAAAATAGAAGTCAGAGTCGAGAAAAGATAATCGAACTAATAAGGGAAAACGTTCACTTACTTTTTGAGTCTGGTTGCCGAGACCGTTGATTTCGGAGACCGGAGACGGGTGATTCAAATGGAGCTGGTTCGGTTGGAGCCGGTTCCTGGTCGCCGTGGATGGTGGTGAGGTCCTCGTAACGGGAGTGGAGGTTTTTCAATAACTTTTACACACACCGGGTAAAGTCTCTTTTCGAAAGTTTATTTTATTTGTCACAACTCGAACCCTTAGGTTGGAGGTTCAAATCCAAAAATAACAAAATGTTTAAAGTTCGCACAACGCACCGATTCACGACCGAGTTTCGCGGATATGGAAGTTTAGCTCTACTGCTTAAAGGATCTGGTGATCGAATGTGTCGAACTGTCTTTTCTTCGTCATCACTTCACCTAGGTTTTTGGGCATACTTCTCTCCAAAAGAGATCGCCCATCGTTCCTTATTGGGCAAACTAGTCTTTGGTTTTTCTCATTGGGCCCCAGCTAAGGGGTAGGGATTTACAATAGGATTCCTTATAATTTCCTTGGAATCCTTCTGGTGGGGGTTTTGCAACCAACTGATAATTCGCCAAGTGACATCTCAACTTTATGGGTTTAGGAAGTTTATAGTTCAGAAAGTTTCGGGTTTCTACCGAGAAATTTTCCAGACTCAATCCACGTGGTGGTCATGTGGATTTTATTGTGCTAAGAACAAAGAGAGAGGAGAGAAAAAAAAGGATCCTCTCATTGTTCGCCTCCTGGTTTCATTCTGTTATGACTTCTCCACAGATTTCTCGAGAAGCCGTCGGCATCCTTATCTATTGAGACAAATTCTATTCAAGATTCGACGAGTGTTACGTATACGTAACAACAGCACAAACGAAAATTCGGACCGTTAGGTTATGTCCGCGAACATATGATTTGCAATCGATCCAACCTGGAAGTCCATTTAGCATGTAAGATAGAATTAAGCATTCATATGTTATCACGCCTCGACACAGTCGGTAAAATTGTATTATCATAATTACGAGAGAGATCTCGATCGATTTTTGTATTGCGAAATCGCACCAGTGGCGACATCACTCGGTGCCGATCCGAAGCGTTCGACTCGGCGCGCTGACCCGCAGAGCTACAGCCAATCGAATTGACCGAAACTGTCGACATTTCCGGGAACGTTCCGAAGAAGAAACGCCGCAGCCCAACTTCAGGTCTCTGAATCCCGAAATCCTGTGGGAAGGAGTCGAGACGAAAATCGTCGACGAGGAAAGGAGGCCGAATAATCGGCGGAATTCCACCACGTAGCTTTCCGGTTTCGGGAAGAGAGCGACGATATTCTGCTTCCCAGGCGAGACCCTCAACGACTAGAGCGGTACTTGCCTCGACGGAGAAGAAACCGGAAGAGAAGCAACTTCCACGTTGGACATACGCCCGGCAGGACGAATTTATAGAGAGAGAGAAACGATTCCCGAAAAATCGAGTAATTCTTGGAAAGACCGACCTAATCGGAATCAATCGAAACCCGAAGGACGGAGAATATTCGAAGAGAGAGAAAATCCGAATTCTCGATTTGTCGACATCGGCGGTAAGCGGTTTTCTTTTTCCTGCGACCGAGCGGGCTGAAGTGCTGCCCGTAAGAGTAACGGGTAGCCAGACAGATTTTCCATTTCGAGCGGGCTCAGCGCGCCCGGGTCCCGTTTTTTTGACTCGTCGTTGTTTATTTCGAATGATTATTTGTCATTTCTTTCTTTTGATTATTGTCGAATATATTTTTATTGTTATTAATTTTCATACGTCTGCTTTTCTTTTCTTTTGCATTATAACGAATCCCCCCCTCTACCATATACTGATCTAGTTGGACCGATTCCTTTTTCTTTAGTCGAAAACGTGGTGTTTTGCACCTGGCGCCCAGTTCCCCTGAAATCCCAAATTTTCCGTGCACGTTTGGACATTTCAGGGCCGAAATCGACGAGGATCGGGGTTGAGAAACCCTCCTGAAGTGACGTAGCGAAATCCACGTCACAATTGCTTAAAAAAAATCTACGCTCACGATTTTTTCCATTTTATATTTCGGCACACAATTTTTTTTTTCCATTATTATTACGCAAAATTAAAAACTATTAGAATTTAAAACAACTCGTTAAAAGTTTCCTTATTCCAGTTATATCGCCTCCGTACTGCCATAAAAAAAATCGCTAAGATTTTAGCTCCAACTTTTGCTTGTATCGCGATAACGAATTGCTGCCTCGGAATAATGTCTAACAATTTAATACATATTCGTTTTCCGATTTCTTTTGCTCTGGTACAATGAACAAATGTGCTCAATTCATCGACTGGAGTTCCATTTAAATGTATTTCAACTTTAATGATTTTTGACGATTCGTATCCGTGATCCTCGTAATCGAAACTCGCGTAACCGGAAGACAATGATTTTAAAGCATCGTGAAAATCAACAATTATTTCGTTGAGAGGCCAAAGAAATTGTAACATTATTCTCTCGTTGTCAATGTTTTTCGTCGATTGTTCGATTTCTCGCCTTTCCATATAGAGAGACATAACATAACGCCTTCAAGATATTTATCTGAAAATAAAAAAATTATTTGCATAAATTCGAATTTTACAAATTTTTTTTTTTGAGACATTTTTTCAATTAACAAGCTCATTTACATCATCATCGTAATTGCAATTTGAATCGTACGTTATGTAAGCCAAACATATTTCGATGATTTTGCTTATGTGAGGAGTTATTTCCTTTGAGCATTTATAAACGAATGCTTTGAATGCTTGAAGACAATATTCACGTAATTCATCGTCATCTTCGTTACTGTACTGTACGATTAATGGAATAACTCGCTCAATTTGTTCGCCAAAATGATGTCCTGCTTGTTTTTTTTTTGTTAATAGACTATGAACGAGTTTGAAATCAGTGCATCTATTGCAAACAAGATACGTCGGTAGCATTTTTTATGGTGTCCATTTTCGTACGAAAAAAAATAAGGAAAGAAAAGTTCTAAATTAAAGTATGCTACGTATTATCCGAATCGCCATATACCTATTATTTTCGTCCACCTTTCAATTAATCGTCGAATCATTGGCGGCGCTGAATTTTTCTTTCTTTTCCATTCTTTGCGGAGCAGAAAAAAGCGAAGAAAAAAAGAAATAATTAATAACACGAAGATGTGAAAAGAAATATTTCGCTTCGACGCAAAACAAAACGGCGCATTATCTTTGGGCGCCGATGGCGAAAAGCTCGTATCATTAAATAGAATTTTTCTTTCTTTCTTTATTGATTCAGCGTTCGACGCTCGTCCATTACATTCTCCAATTTTCTCATGAGGAAAGGTGTGTTAAGACTTTTCTTTACGGGCGATGGAACTTCCTTTACGTCCATATCGTCTGATAACAGTCTCTTGCCAACGGCTTTTCGAGCGTCCATGGAAATCATTATTCTGTTTATTGTTTCAAGATCCTGAATAAAAATAAAAAACAATTCTTAAATATTTTATAGTAACGTATACATTTTTTTAAAAGTAGAAAAAAGTTCTCGTGAGTTTTCTAAAGCTTTAAAAAAATATCATTACTTTTCTCAACAATTTATTTTTCAAACTTCGAAAACGTTCTTTACGAGATGAATTTCTATCATAGTTAAGGAGGATCGAGGAGAGGAATTGCAACTACTTCTCGATGGTATAAAAATCTGAAAAAATGCATACGTGTTTAGAAAGATGAACGAATCATTTAAAAAAAAAAAGTTGAGTTACCGTTAATTTGTTTAACAATTTCTTTTTCATCACTTTGTTAATAACTTTTTGCAATTATTATTATGCAAAATTAATATTTTTAATACCTTTAATATGCATGATTTTTTTCAAATTTTGATACCATAGAAGTAGTTGCAATTCTCTCTAATTTTTTTCGAACTTATGCGAAATGTGACTCACAGCGACCGATCCTCCTTAAATAATAAAGAAATAGAGAATGTACCTTTGCCGGACTGCAAATCTTTTGGTGAAATCCTTGCTTTCGGCAATGGACTGAGAGTGAGTGATGGTGCTGATCCGCCTCTCGAAACGCCAAGTTAATTGACAATTTCGGCCGATACGTAAACTTAATTATAAAATTTGATCAATTCTCCGCGTCTTTCATCTCCAAAATTTTGTGCTGTGCCAGTCATATTTCATGGCGTTGGAGGTTCAACATCATTATTATTTCCACTGTTGTAACTGCTCTCAGTTTTCATCGGTGCCTCATCGTTCGTCGATTTATCTTTATGATTTTTATTAGCATCGATATCGCTTGCTTTAGCGATGAGTATAGATCGATATATGTGTGATTCAGCCTGCGGTTGAACTCTGTAGCAGCGCATTATTTCCGTAAATGAATTGTTTGAGTGTTTGATCGAGATGACGGTCGTTCATAAGTAAGATCACATCGTTTGTAAGACCATATTACAATCTCGAGACAACAGGCGAAAAGGAACTGCAGAAATACGACATTCGACAGCAAATTCTGTTAAAAAAAGGAAAAATCATTTTTTTCATTAATCAGAAAAAGAAATTGACCATTTGGTAAAAATATAAATAAAAATTTTGTACTTACGTTTACGTTGTTATTTGTTTTTATGCGTTTTTCAAATTCAAGGATTATTTCCAGAAGTTTGTAAAAAAGCATTTAACCAAGAACGAGACGTTGTCTACCAAAATCAGGACTATGCGAATCACTGTCCTCCGAATTTTGTATATAAACTGAATAGAATAATTGACCAAATGCTGCGAACTCCGATTCAACAAATCCTTTTACATCGTGGTTAAATGAGTTAAAAATCTTGAGGAGCGCTTCGCTCGGTCCTGTTTGACGTCCTGCGAGTAATGCCTGAAGCCATATTACACTCTGAGCTGACGTTGATAATACTGGTGCTGAGCTTTCAATCTCCTTTGCTCTCAAATATTTTCGACCTGTTAATGGCGTCGGAGGTGCTAATGGTTGTATCGCCTGGCAAAAAAAATGTAAAATTATATTATTAATCGAGAAAGATAAAAAAGTTACTTGCAAATTTGTCTGAGAAATTGTAATTGGTAAAAATTTGATTTTTTTGGAATTTACATGTGCATTTTTTTTTTTGTTGATAAGAAATATTGAAGTTTTTATGAAAAATTTATGAAAAATTTAGTATTTTCGAAATTTTTAAAAAATTTACTAGAAAAATTAATTATTGAATTTATTTAATTGAATTTATTTACTTTTTATAATATTAATTATAAAATGTATGAGTTGAATCGAAGAATTCGATTTTTGAAAATTGCAAAAATTTCTATCAAAAATCGAATTTTTGAAGCTCCTTTAGCAGAATTTTACTCCAAAATTTTTTATTATTTAGAAAATGACTTAGTACAATTAATATTTCTTGAAAAAATTGACAAAAATTTCTAAATTCACAAGAAAATTAAATATTTTTGACAAGATTAACCCCAAAACATGTTCTTCTACAATTAAAAAAAAATCGAAAAAAAAGTATTTTAAGACATTTTTTAGAATAATGCAAAAATGGAGCCCCAGAATTAGTGATAAAAAAAATTAGCAAAAATATTTCAACGCACAAAAATTGGCAACAGTAACCCTACACAAATATTTTTCCACATCAAAAAAAACAAAAAAATAATTTTTATGAAAAAAATTTTGTAGGATAAAAAAAAATGGAGTCAAAAATTACCGACGAAAAAAAATTTGCAAAAATTGGCAAACTAAACCTACAAAAAAATTGTTTGTACATTTTTTAATCAATCGAAAAAATAATTTTTATTTAAAAAATTTTTGTAGGATAATTTTCTGTTTTTTGTATTCTATTTTTATAGAACGTTTGTCGAACTTTTTTTTTATTGGTATTGCCTACAGATTAAATGATAAATTGACTGAAAACAAACTTACATTAAAACGATTTCTTTTTAGTTGAAATTGTTCTTGCAAGTTACCGACATTGGCCATTTTCGTAGAGGAGCCAATATTGTCACTAGCATCAGCACCTAAAGAAAAAAAAAGATCCAATGTTTAAACTTCTAAAAATCTTTTTTTTCTTCATATAAACTTTTTTATTATAATTATTATTTTTTTTTTCAGTTTTCATAGCTGTCGTGGTTCGTCCGACGAGAACGCGACTTCGTTTGAACCCACCTTTCAAAGACTTTCGACGTAGACATTTCATTCTCGAGCCGAAAATATTATTCTCCGTGCGTGCGACCACATGCAAACCCGTTAATCCTTTAAGTTTCACTCTTCTCATTCGGCTTTTTCGGTAGCGAATTCACACGCAGACAGCAACATTAAGCGGATGCCGTTTTGAGTTTTTTTTTCTGTTGTTTTATGTGTGTGTATGTGATTAAACCGCCTAGAATGAAAACGATTATAAACAAAAAAATAATAAAAATAAGTGAATTATGGTATTTTTCTGTTGATAGCTTTTAAACTTCCATAAAAATTTAAAGCTTCGATGATACCAGAAAAATTCGATTGATCACCACGTAATATTTTTTCATTGAACAATCTGTTTAAGTGATTCTTCATCGTAAATTCCTTTATGACTTTGGCTTTAAAGCCAATCGCTTAGTGACGTTCGCAAAGCAGATTCACAATACAATTCGCTGTCTTCGGTGAAACGGAAAATTTTCTCGTTGAATTTTTCTTACAGACCTAAATATTTTAATGGAAAAGAAAAATAGTACTGTTAATTATTTTCTAATTAGACTAAATGTAAAAAAATTAACTACGATTAAGACTTTTTTTAATATAAAATTTGCATTAATGAATTCTTACCAGGAAATTTCGGATTTAAAAGATCCTTTCTGTTGGCTAAAAGTGCATTGCTGTAGATAAGATCGCACCAGACGAGAAGCAAATGATACGAATTTACAAGATCGTCAGATATATCGTGAAAAGCTCCTTTTATGGAAATGAAAAATGTCCAGGAAAATTCGAATACCCTTGTGGATGTAGAAGGTAATGCTTCATGTCGTCTCGATCTTGGTGGTCGAGAATTTTCATCAATTGAATTTTTGAATGTATCGGTAAATATCGGTTGATACTTTTAAAATAGGACCATCGATACATTAAAATTACGCTGAAGTTGATCAATTTTCAACAAATCGAAGTAATGCATTGGATATAAGTACGAATAACATTCTTCACTTTTTGACTTGATAAACCATTGATTAAATGATCAAGCAATTTTTTGTAGAGAAAATTGTTACTCGATGTTAATAAGTGACTTAGCGCTACTATCGTACGCTTATGAACTGTTTGCAAATCTGCTACGATATCCAATGCTTCCAACTGCACCGATACGTCTTCTTGCTGGAAATTAATTAATGAAAAAATTAATTAGCGTTTCAAGTTTTATATAATAATCAAATTATTTGAATCAAATTGTTTGAAAAAATTATTGGAAGATTTCATTTCAATCATACCTTTTCGATAGCGCTACTCAAAAATCCTGTTTTTCTTTTATAAACATTTTCTGCAAGATTGCTCGAGCCAAACGGAAGTTGCGTTATCATTGTTTTTAGGTGTATACTAAAATATATCCCTCAGCTGTTTTTTGTCCGATACCATATTAGCACATAACGCATCCACTATCGTTTCCACTTGATATTCCTTCACCTTATTGACTAGCAGACCCAAACTGAAAAATAACGTCACAAAGAAATTAATGCAATTTTTCTTTCTCTTTGATATTTACCATTTAACGCTAAGATTTTGAACTTTGCCATTCTTGTCTTCCAGCAAACGCAGCAACATCTTAATAGCTTTTCTTTCCGAATCGTCGGTAAGCTTTATATTGTTTTTTTGTAATTCGCTAATTAGACCGTTAATAGCTGTGAATCTGAAATTTTTGTCGCTGGACGTCATCTAAACGAATAAAAAAAATACACATATATGACAAATTTATTATTAGAAAAAAATGAATTCGCGAATAAAGGTTATGTAGCGAATGTTTATGTCCGGTCGAATTTTTGCCACTCGGCGTATGCGACAAGTGGGGGAATCTTACGTTCGAGATAAAAGAGGAATGAATTTATTTAAAATTTTTCAATTTCTTTCCAATTCCTCAATTTCGATAGAAATTTATCTCTTTTCATTCAACACTTTGACACTGACACTTTCGTCGCAATGTTTTCACTTTAATCGGACATTTGACATTTTCCTAGCGATTCTTTAATTTTCATAAAATATTTTGTAATTTATATAAAAAAATTTCAAATTCTCGATTTTCATTTATAGTTTTCAATTTTTATCGCACATGTTTACACCACACCGAGAAATGATACCATGAAGTTTGTTGTGAGGTTATTTGTATCGCGATCTCGTAAACTTACGATCTCACCTCTGATTGATTGATTTTTAACCAATAAACTTTGCGTAAGTTTAAATGTCGATTAAAAAGTATGATGCTTTTATTAGGTATTAAGTAAAACGAGAATTCATAATTAGGATCCTTGCTGAAATGTATTGGTACTGAAATTGAGATAATTGTAGGCGCTTTCCAGTTGTACGTTAAAATTAGATAACGCAATACCGCCACTTACTTCGACACTGCTATTGGTTCATTCCATCAGATACTATTCAACTCTAACAGAACGGACCAATCGTAAGACCGGAGTCGAGAGTTTAAATGAGGATACAAAATTGTGGAAAAAAATCCAAAAAGAAACAACATGACGACGAAGGAGCAGCGTGTAAGTATTCCATGTCTTCCTTTTTTTTTATTTTTTATAATGTTATTTATTTTATTTTTAAAAAAATGTATTGCAGAATGGCGGCGATAATGGCCAGGAGGGTCACGAAGGAAAGATAGAGACGGACGACAAACCTGAAGGGTGCGAAGATCCGTTGGAAATGGACGATACCGGCGGCGACAACTATGTCGGTAACGATAACGACGTCGATACTCAAAGTACGTAAAAATAATTTCTAATTTTTTATTTATTTCATTATTGTTTCAATTTTTTTTTAAAGATTTTTGTTCGTTATTTTTTTTTTGCGGTCATGTGGAAGGACTCAGTTGGTAACAAAAACTGTAATACATGTCATTTTTAAATACACATATTTGAGGAAAAGAAGAATTGTCTTTTCTTGCAGAATATATAGAAGCGAAGAAAGAATTTTTTTATTTCTGAAATATTTGCGTTTTCGAAATTTCATTTAATAGTTTTTATTACCGACGGGGCACTGGGCAGGTTGATGCTTCACATTAGCTTAAATAGAATTTACGGAATTTTCTTTTTATATAGAATTAACCTTATAATAAGTTATTAACAAAGCTATTATAGAATTGTTGATATGATCAAATTCGTAATTTTTTCTTTCTTTTTTTTTTCTTTTATCATGTAGGGCCTTATCGGAGAACGCGAGCCGGCCGGGCTGTGAAATTGCGTCAGCAACGAAGAATGGAGGAAGAAAATGCGCGCACAGCGCATTTTATTCACTGTTTGGCTAATTCACCCCAGTGGCGGCAGAATTTTTTTGAAAATCGACGTCGACCTTGGCGTGGACCATGGCGTAGACCGTGGCGCGGTCTGTCGCGTGGAAGGGGCGTAAATAATAACAATACAGAAGAAAAAAAAATTAAGAAAAAAAAAGTATATTATATAAAGTATAAAAAAAATGTTTAAATATAAAGAAAATAACGAAAAAGAATATAAAGTAAAATAAAAAGTTCCTGTTAGAATTAAATATTATAAATGTTAAAATGTAAAAAATTAGATATTCTTCGTTATAATAATAATAATATTTATTTTAAAAAAATGGTCTAATTTATTAATTACTTGATTAAAAAAATGGAAAAATTCTATAAAAATTTAAAAATAGTCGTATAACGATTTTTCTTTTGAATTTTTTTTTTGCAATTCGTTATTCCGTTTCCGTTATCTGTTTGAACCTAATTTTTGTTATTTTCATTTCTCCTTTTTTACTTCGCTTTTTGAACTTTTTTCGTTTCGAACTCATTTTTTCATTTCTAGTTTTCCGTTTTTTGTTTCGAATTTATTTTCCTTTTCATTTCATTCCCCCTTCTTTTTATCGTTTTGAGTTTATTTTACAATTCGTTTCTCCTTCTCCCTTTTCTTACTGAATTTATTTTCCAAGACATTTCTCCTTTTACATTTTTTTTAAACTTATTTTCCTTATCATATCTCCTTCTCTTTTTATTGTTTTGAAATTATTGTTCATTACTTCTTTTCCTTTTGAATTTTTTTTTGCAACTCGTTAAATAAAAAAAACAGCGTATGTGACGAACTTTGAGATAAAATTAAAACAAAAGTTTGAAATTCATTTTCAAAACATTCAAAAAAATAGTTGTTTTCCGATTATCTAGGTAATTCACATTGAAAAAAATAAGAAATAAAAAAGACATTTTTAAATTTTAAATTTTCCCGCCATAGAGTATTAGCATTGTGGCGCGTGCGTACTGAATAACGTTTGCTAGTAAATTGTCGTCGGCTTCCAAAGTTTGACAGATAATGTGGACGAATGACAAAAAAATTACATTTCGCGATTATTTTCAATTCGATGATTGTTTTTCGTAATTATTATTATTAAACAATATGGAATGTGTGTTTTTTTCATTCATTGGAAAGTGGAAAGTGAATCAAGTGGAAATGTGAATTATATTTTTATTTACAAGTGTGAATATACATTGAAAGATATACTGTGAATTAAAAAAAACTATATTATTTATTAAATAAATAGTGAGATTATTCGTGTACTTTAAAATAGTACTTCGTGTTATATTTTTGCTACATATTTTTATTTTTAAGAATTAAATATGATTTTTTGTAAATTAAAAATGACATAACCTGTAATGTCATAAAATTCATAAGAATATTTTTGCAATTTTAATCAATAATATAAAAAATGTATCTAAAAAATTTGTTGTGTACAGTTTTTTTGACTTAATGAAACAATACAGTTCAGTGAAAAAACATTTTATGTATTTTTTATTTGATTTCTGCAGCACCGTAGGACATCCTGCGTAAGAAAAAAAAAATTTTATGGAAAAATTTCTGAAAAAAATTGTTCTAGGTGTACGATTGTGTTCAAATTTGGCGTGCATAGTGGTTGTGACTCAATTAAACTATGCTGAAAAGGAGAAAAAATTTGGTTCATAGAATTCATTATTTGAGTGTGATACGGAACCGCAAGATGAAAAAAAATAGGATATTCATATAAAACTAATGGTTAGAGGTTTTTAAATGATTTAGTAATTGATGTGCATACTGACAACAATATGACATGATGCCACAAAAAATTTCAGCCCAATCGGTTCACAGGATCCAAAGTTACAGCACCGTACGGACGTCCGAGAACAAAATTTCAGCCAAAAGGCTATTTTTATGCTACCGCCGGCTGAAAAAAATATTAGGAAGCATCGCAGTGACTTGAAATTCACTGTACATCATGTTGGAGGTACAGCGAAGCAAGTTTTGGAAAAAAAAAATTTTTAGGTTCATGCGGTGCACAGTTTCCCCATCGATAGCTCTCCGAAGAGGCTCGGAAGGTGATTTTAATAGGCACTTTTTGCCTATTTCTTATAGTGAGTGCCTAAAAAGGTGTTTCTTTTATCATATTGACTACTAAACACTCTATTTCCCGAGCTAAAACATTTTGTATAACACCTCCGCATTTCGTACTTCCCAATTTGATAGACTGAGTCGTTTCCGGGTCCTTAGCCAACTCTTTAATTAAAAGAATCAAATCATTCATTACGTCTAAGCTGGTATTATATTGAGCAAAAAAAACTAAGCGCGAGCTCCTTCTCTTGACATTTTGATTTTCGCGAGTCTAAAACGTTTTCTTCCAAACCAGGTGTTGGCACAAATTTTGACAAAGCATCGACATGATATTTAGATGTAATAGTGTAATAGTGACTGTCTTCTTGACGATCGTTTTGGAAAATGTTTTTCCGTATTTTCGGTATGTAAATCTTGTTCGTTACGTGTTAGTACGAAAAATGATTTATTAAAACATTTAACATCTAAATATCATGTCGATGCTTTGTCAAAATTTGTGCCAACACCTGGTTTGGAAGAAAACGTTTTAGAGTCGCGAAAATCAAAATGTCAAGAGAAGGAGCTCGCGCTTAGTTTTTTTTTGCTCAACATAATATCAGCTTAGACGTAATGAATGATTTGATTCTTTTAATTAAAGAGTTGGCTAAGGACCCGGAAACGACTCAGTCTATCAAATTAGGAAGTACGAAATGCGGAGGTGTTATACAAAATGTTTTAGCTCGAGAAATAGAGTGTTTAGTAATCAATATGATAAAAGAAACACCTTTTTCAATTTTAATCGATGAAAGTATTGATTGTAGTAATAAAAAATTATTTTGCGTTGCCGTACAGGATTTTAATGTAAATTTAAAAAAAGTAGTCTGTTGTCATTTAACTTTAATTGAATTAAATGCTAAATTGTGTTCGGCAGAAAATATTTTCGAGGCTTTTAAACGCCGATTTGAAGAATATAAAAGTCCGTGGACGAATATTATATCAATAGCTTGCGATAACGCTAACGTTATGATTGGACGATTTAATTCATTTTGCAATTATTTAAAGAAATACGTGCCGAATTTAATTGTATTAAATTGCATTTGTCATTTGTCAGCACTTGTTGCAAAAAGTAGTTTTAAAATGATTCCTTCGGACACAGAGTGGTTTATTCGTAAAATATCTACATATTTTTCAAAGAGTCCAAAACGTAGTAGTAATTTAAAAGAATTTCAAGAGCATTTCGATATTCGTACAAATCGGATATTGCGTCTAAGCGGAACAAGGTGGCTAGAATTATATGAATGTATTAATCGTATTTTAATTAATTGGAATCCACTACGAGAATTTTTTAGATTAGAAGTTTTTGAATGGAATGTTCAAAGCTCCGCAGATTCCACGCCTCAAAAATTGCTTTCTCTTTTGATTTGTGACAAGTTTAAATGCATACTATTATTTTTATCACATGTCTTATTACAGTTTAATAATTTTAATAAAACTTTCCAAACGACAAAAGTAGTCATTCACTTATTATCTAAAGAATGTTACATAATTCTTTCAAAATGTTGCGTGAACGCATATATTGTGACGTTCCAGGTTCCTCTCCCTTCCTAAGAACGTCTGAAAAATATCCTTCTTTCACTAACTCCCAGCGTTGCGACCTCTCATCAAGAGACCAACCAAAAAACCGCGTGTCTACAAAATTTCAAAAATGGTTATTGCAATGAATTTTCAATTAAAATTAATGATGAGTAAGATCACCAAAATTTTATTAAGAAAAGTTCGTTAAAGGTTTCTCATAACCTATTTCAGGTGACCTAGCGTCAAGATGAAATTAATTAACTATACAAAATTTATTAATTCTTCTCGGTCACCACTCAACACCTTTGAAAAAAAACACTTTTTCACTGAAAAACACAAAATTTGCAACAATCTTATGAGTTGTTGCAAAGCACAACACGTGAACACCCAACACAGATATGCTCAGTGATGCTATGGGCAATGATTGGCTGTCCTTAATACAGCAGCGCCCTGATAGTCGGAGAGCAATTACTACAATTACTCAAGACACTTGATCCTTATCGATTAATGATAATCGATAAGGAAGATCTATGATCTTATCTTCGCGCCAGGCAATCCAGCTGAGGTAAAGATAAGAAGCCAGCGCTGTCGCTGAACCGTAAAAGGTACTAAAATAAGGGAAAAAGACATTATGACCTAGTGAAAATTTCCGTCACGGAAATTTCACGAAGAAGAGGTAGATAAGTCAAAATTTCAAATCCCAGAAACCAATCGGTCCTTTTGTCTCATTCGGAGCAACTAATAGCGGGGTTGATTCGCACTGCTGGCAAATACGCAAAGCGGATACTTAAAGCAAGATCCAGCTACTTGCCCCTGTTTCCAGAAAAAGCCCCCTCCGATGAAAAGCCATCGGGGGTTAGGCACAGTGTGAGTTCACCACGCTCCGGATGAGTATAAAAGGGCCCGCAAAAGCTTAAGAAATCAGATAGATTCTTGACGTGATCAAATCTAGATCAGGAAGAATCGAATCTCACCTGAGAACCCTCTCAGGATCTCTCAGAATTTCCTTTGGAAATCTGAGATTATTCAAAATTCGTCTGAAGTTGTCCGAAGGCCCCTGGCACTGCGATAAGCCCCTTCGGAGAACTCAGAAAAAGTTTCAAGAATCAGAAATAACTCTGACTTGGAACACTTTCAGGATTAGAATCAGACCAAAGGGGATAGCGAGAAAAGCTCCCCTTGGTAAAAAGATCCTTTTCCTAATCCTTTGAGTAATACGGAGGCCCCTGGCACTGCGCTAAGCCCCTCCTAAAAACTCGATTCCATTTTTCGAAATTCCTTTGAGTAATACGGAGGCCCCTGGCACTGTGCTAAGCCCCTCCTAAAAACTCAATTCCATTTTTCCAAATTCCTTTGAGTAATACGGAGGGCCCTGGCACTGCGCTAAGCCCCTCCTAAAAACTCAAACTACTTTCCACAGGAAACCAAACTCCTTAATAACCCTCCGAAGGCCCCTGGCACTGCGCTAAGCCCCTTCGGAGAATTCCTAACCTATTCTGAAGTCTAGATCTCCGCAAAAGCCCCTGGCACCGCGCTAAGCCCTTTTGCGGAAGATCATTGGGCAATCTGGGGCATATTAAAAATATTCCTACAGATTTCCTAAGAAAAGAGATTTTCCCTCCAGATCCTGGAAACGTCACACTTAAGGTCAATTGGGGGAAATAAATCCATTACGCGGGTCCAGTACACGAACTTTTATCTTTAAAGACTCATTCGAGCGTGTCCACCTTCTCCCGAGGACAAAGGGGAGGCGCTGGAAACGTCTCAATATATGTACATTTTTTGTGATAGTGTTAGTTATAATGTTCACTCATGTTTAATCTCAAGTTTGAAGTTTTTGTGTAGTCCTAAGTTGTAAATTTTATACTTTGTACATTCACTAGTTAAAGGAAAAAGAAATCCTTTAGAAACCTTCTCCCCTTTATTATCCTGGAAAGTTTCATCAGTGCAATTCAAATTCTGAATATCTTAATCCCTTTATGATTTTTTACAATAACCGTTTACCTGTGACGCACGTGAACAACACATGTAGCCAAAGGGACAATTTTCAGCCTTTTATGTTTTTATGGCACCTAAAACACATGTAGTTACGGTACTTTGTCCTAAACCTTTTTCCCTACCACCCTCTCTCTGCACTCAGTTTTTTTTTTGTTTTTCCCAAATTGCCACATCCAATCAGCACTAACTGTTATGCTAAACTCCTCCTCTAAATACATCTTAAAATTTGTACTGTAAGTTAGAAAAACACGTTATAGTCAGTCTCTCACCACATCTCAAAGTGTACATGTCCACGACATAATTGTAATCGTTTAAATAAACTTATACAACTGTATTATAGTAAAAGTGCAAGTTGAATTCTTCTCGACACAAGTCGAGGTGTTGAATGAATTGCGGACTATCGCGTAATTCACGAGACACAAAAATTGGTTTAAATTTTGTAAAATCTGATCTTAGTAATATTCGTTCTGTAGATCCTTTCGATTCATCAAATTTATTACCACTTAATACTATTTACTGCGGACCAGAGCGCGAAAAACATCTTAAACAATTAAATAATGAAAGTGTCAAATATGTGAAAAATATTTGTCTACAATTCTATCAAACTGCATTTAACGATATGAAAACCCGTTTTTTTTAAATGAAGATTTGTTAAATAAATTAGATTTTCTAGACCCTTTGAAAGCCTTTGACATAAAGAAAAGATCTGAAATTCCAGATTTGTATGAATTGTGCGACAAACATTTTGCAGATATTGATAAAGTAACAGTCAGCGATGAATGGAGAAATTTACCATTTTATTTTACCGAAGAGGAAACGAATTCATTAAAATTGTTAGAAGTAGATGAGTTTTGGCAAAAAGTTTATAGTAAATTAGAAAGCGCGACTAAAAAATTTCAATTCCCTGAATTAAGTAAATTAGTTTCACAAGTTTTGGTTCTTCCTCATTCAGACGCAGTTCCCGAGCGAATTTTTTCTATTGTAAATGATCTTAAAACAGTAAAAAAATCAACGCAAGAACGGTCTGGGTCGAAGAAAAAAGGAAAAGGCAAGGGAGTTGGCCCGGATCTAGGAGAGGGCAACGCCGGACGCACTCACCCGGGGGGGCTAACAGCTCGACTGACGTCTTCGCTACCCCCTCGGGGAGAGGAGTTGTAACGTGGTATTCTACCCGTTACAACTTTCCCTATGTAACGCACATAGGGAAAGCACAAACACAGAAACACACAAGAAGAAGGAAGAAAGAACAAGGAACACACACACACGACCCAGACCTCCCACATATTTCCGATCTGGTAAGGACCCCGGCCGCTGAATCAGCGCCGGGGGAGAAACCAGCAACCGTTAACGCGCGATCTCTGAGCATCCTAATTAATTCGTTCGCTCGCGCTGCTCCGGTCAAACGTATCAATAAGCAATTGAAAGTGATCAGTGAGTTCGTGTGCCCCAACTGTCGAGTGCCACGAGATTCGAGACCGGGAGATAAGCAGATTCACACGAGAAGAAATTCGAGAGCATAGCCCGGATACTGGAGAGCAGCCGGGAGAAAGAGGGCCACTGAGGACCGGAAGCCGGACTACCAAAAGAACCCCAGTTCCAAGGGGTTCCTCCGGAATCGTGGATTCGCCGATCCACTCCTGGACGAAAACAGAAGGACCCGTGGACCACATAATTCGGAGACCCCCAGGGACAACTTACTTCGAGGAAACGGAGCCAGAAGACCAGGAAGAGGACGTCCACTCTACAATCACACACACACAACTTCACCCCCATTACTTGCGGGAAATAAAAGGACACCAAGGTAGTGTAAGGGATTTTCTTTGTCTGTTCTTTTCTTCCTCCTGTTCCGCTCCTCGTTATATCAGGTACGCACCCCACGTGCCCTGTTATAGGCAAAAAGTTTATAGTAAATTAGAAAACGCGACTAAAAAATTTCAATTCCCTGAATTAAGTAAATTAATTTCACAATTTTTAGTTCTTCCTCATTCAAACGCAGTTCCCGAGCGAATTTTTTCTATTGTAAATGATGTTAAAACGGTAAAAAAATCTTCCATGGAAATATCACTTTTAAACGCTTATTGTTTATTAATATCACTGTATTATGCATACAGTGATATTAACTCCTTAACTTTTACAGCTTCCACCCAACATTTTGAATTATTTAACAGTAGAAATATTTATGTCAAGTAACGTTAAATTAGGTAACAGTAAATTTCTCTATGATTCGCTACGTTAATATGCTTTAAATAACACAATTTTCGCATTTTACAATTCTGTTCGTATTTTTCAATGTTAAAATTTGTAACTTTCATTTCAATTATTTTGTGAAAAATCGCGCGTGTAATTTGGCCGCATTTAATACGCCGATCTCAAGCCCGGAATAGAGCTCAGAGAGAGCGCATTAAAAACAATTTAAGTATACGAAAAATTTATTTATTTGCATGGTACTATATAAATAATAATTTTACTGCAAAAAAAAAAACATGTTATGACGGGAAATCGAAGCCCCATCCCGAAAATGCAAAACGATTTAGCCAACTCGACCATCATTAGCAATGGTATATTATATTCCTATTTTGTATTTAAGTTGTGCCAAGGGGTGGTGGAACTTACAGATGAGCTTGGGTGGGGAGATCTCCCACTTATGATTTTAAGAGAGCGTGAGCTCTGCGCAGGCGCCGAATTCCCGACAATCGGGGAGCCTTGTGTGGAAGTTCATTTTCGAAGTTAGAGATTTGTCGTTTCATTTCAGGTGAATTGGAAAAAACACTCTCAGTATGACTTGAACCTAAGATAAAAAATGTGCAATAAATTTTTAATCAATAACCCCTATTTCTAAAAGAAGACAAAAATATTTCTCTGATTTTTCCCAATTTCACTGACTAAAACTCAAATTTTCTATAATTTCAAGCTGAAATTTTTTTTACAATCTCTTTACGTTATTACTGAAATATCATCGAAGGGGATTTTTGTTCCCGTTAATTTTTGACTCTATAATTTTTTTCATAAAGAAAAAATATTTTTCTTGTAATATAGTGAGACGTTTCGCGCGCCTCCGCTATTCCTAAAAAAGACGCTTCTGTCGATGAGGTGAGCTAAACGCGTGTGAAGATTCGTGTGCTGAACGGACAAAGACTTAAGATAATTCTTAATAATAACTGATCCCCTAAGTGACGCTTCAGGAATTTTAGGGATATGGATAGATTTATTCTTTATTAAAATAATTCAAAGGAGTCTGAGGGTTTTTGCGGAGGGCTTTTCCGTTCCCTCTCTTTCCGCGGCCAATAAGAGCTCGAGCGTAATGTCGAGGGCTTATTGAGTCTTTTATGAGCAACGATCAGTGAAAGCTCGAGCGCAATGTCGAGGGCTCAAGTATTTTATTTTGGATGGTTATAATCAGTGAGAGCTCGAGCGCAATGTCAAGGGCTTATTGTGTCTTTAGGGATATACCATAAGAGGACGCTATGCCGGGGGCTTATGTTATCTTTCAAATTTGCAAGAGGGGTTTAGTGCTTTACTAATCGCCTTCTTTTGGCAAATATCGAGATCTGATCTTTTCTCTGCGATCGTACTCTGATCTTGCAGAAGATCAATCTGAATTTATGAGATCCTCCAGCTCCTTTTATACTGTCCGGAGCGTGTCAACCCCGATCTGTTGCCTACCTCCACGATGGCTTTTCATCGGGAGGGGCTAGTCCTGGTTCACGTTGGCTAATTTTAAATCCTGCTCTACGAATTTAAATAGCGCGTGAAACAGTTACGGAAGTTGACTCCGCTATTGGTTGCCCCGGACAGATCTTAAGGATCTATTGGTTCTCAGCTAATTCAAATTTGAATTGTTCCGCATCTTCTGCGAGAACATTCGATAACGAAAATTTTCACTAGGTCAGTGAACGGATTTCTTTCTTAATTAGTACTTTTGCTCGTTCACTGACAGCACTTAAGTCCTTTATTTAAGCCTCAGTTACTGGCGCTTAGATAAGGACATTGATCTTCCTTATCGATCCTCTTGATCGATAAGGATGTATTTCTATTAATGCTCTCAAAATACGGGCGCTGCTGTATAAGGACAGCAAATTATCGCCCATTTGTCCATCATTGAGCAATTTATTGATCTATATAGGAAATAGATCTTTATGACTCTATGTATGAATTTGGTAAACACTCTTAATAAATTCCACCTGTAAGAAATGACAGGATTTCTAACCTGTGGATTTAATAAATTTTAATATTAAATCCTTGGAGTTCTAGATTTTCTGGTTTTAAGGTAATAGGAATTGGAGAGCTTGTTCTCCCAATTTCTTTTAATTTAATTCTTATGACCAATAAAGGCTTGGGCGCGATGCCAAGGGCTTATTGATTTTAATCATAATATTAAATAAAATATTCATTTCATAATCAATAAGAGCTTGAACGCAGTGTCAAGGGCTTATCGATTTCTATGTTTGAATATATAATTGATTGTAGTTGGTAATCAATAAGGGCCTGGACGCAATGCTAAGGGCTTATTGATTTTAATAATATAAAAAATGAAATATTTTAAAGGATAGTGGTGTTTTAGGAGGCGAAGACCCTGAAACATCACAATAGTTTACTGCATTAAATTGCGCATGAAAAACTGTGCAAGATATATTTTTCTTACATTTTTATTACAATAATTACTCGTTATTAATTTTTAAATTAATGCGCCCTATTTACTAAAATATCAAGTCCAATGCGGCACTATTTACAATTTTTTTTCAAGCTAATATTTTAGGGCACTTATTATTTTGGTGTAAACTAACTTTTTAAGAGGAATGCAGATGGAAAAAAAATACTTTTTTTTGCACACCCTAATATATTTGTAAAGAAAGTATACTTTCTTTAATCTTTGGATGTGCCGCGTTTCTCATGCTCCGCGCGCACCAACTATCGGGAGAAAGACGGGAAGAGAGGATTACAGAGCACGTGTGCACAATAATATACAGAGCAATAAAAAACCTACAACATTTAGAAAGATATTTATAATAAGAGTAGTGAGAATAAATAGAAAAGCAATAATAATAATAGGCTTGAATTGTCGTTTCTTGTTTTAGAGGTAACAATGTAAATATTGTACAATAAATAATCATTGTAATTAGTGAATAAAATTCTCTGCTTGTTTTACAGAGAAACAAAGTCTGGCCTATTGCTAATCCCGACACATTATAGTGTTTGTCTTATATATTTATTTACATGTTTTTTGAACGGTAAAGTTTGTACTGATCAAAACTAAAATGGTCTAAGATACAGTAATCTTCCCTATTTCCCAAATGATCCTTCCAGTACGCCACCGTGTAGTAGTGGGTTACCCCGTCCTTTATCGGGAACCGGACCCGGTCCAGTCCAGAACACTTTAGGAGGGTAAAAAGGGACCTTTTTAATAAGGTGCCCCTCTTTATGTGGATTTCGTAGTGGACGACTTCTGAGAAATCGTCCTCCGCAAAACCGGTATTCCCCGGGGTGGGAGGAGGACCTGGGAGGATTTTATAATTTTTATTTTTGGGATGGAGCTTTCGATAGGGAGGATGGGGAGTGACTCCAGGGTAGGAATTGAAGGGGAGCTGGTCGTCGGGACTAGCAGGAGAGTCGGGGATAAGGGACGAAGCGAGGGGAATTTGTTCTGGGGTTGGGGGAGGGAGCTGGTCATCGGGACTCCTAGGAGAATCGGGGATAAGGGTCGAAGCGAGAGGAATTTGTACAAGGATTGGGAAGGGAAGCTGGTTGGAAGGAAAAGGAGTTGGGGCGGTAGGATTAGGCGCAGGGTTGTGTACAAGGGGTGGTGGAGCTGGAATGCTGGTGGGGATCGGAGGAGGGACCCTTCCCACCACTAATACCTCCTGGACCGAATCGTCCGATTCAGGAATCGGGGAGGGGCCCGTAATTGGGGTGACGAACCCCTTGCGGACGGTAGTGGGTGCACACCCGATGGTCCCTGGTCGGGGCAGCGGACCCTGTTCTCAGTATCGGTTAACCCCTTCCTGACCAGCCAGGCCATTCTCCTTTTGTTCGAGTACGATTGTTTAGCGGGGTATTTCCTTTTTGGAGACACTATAGAGAGAGACAAAATCTAAATGAACTTGGGTGGCCCTTTTCAACCTTTGAGGAGAAAGAAAAGAAGAGAAGTTGCGATGATGGTTTGTACGGAATAACGAAAGTAGAAGAAAATATACCTGGACAAAATTAGAGATACTATCTGGAAGATGATTTTTGTAGGAGTTGAAACAGAGTAATAGAAACCAAAAAGAAAAAAAGATCAGAGTGAAAGTAAGAACATGGCCAATCTGGACATTCGTGTTTATTCGCTGAACGATAGAAACAAATAGAATAGTCAAAGTAAAGGAAAAGAAAAACAATAAATGGACGAACCGGAAATTCCATGAAATAGAAATAGAAATAGTATAGTAAAGTAAACGAGCTGGAGGTTCCTATCCATTCACTTGGAAATAGAAATAGAAATAGAAAGGAGAAATGAACGAACCGGAGGTTTCTATCCGTTCACTTGGAAATAGAAATAGAAGTGAAAATAGAAAATGAATAAACCGGAGGTTCCTATCCGTTCATTGGGAAGTAGAAATAGAAATAGAAAAGTAAACGAACAGGAGGTTCTTATCCGTTCATTGGGAAGATAAAATAGGAATAGAATAGAAATGGAAACAGAATTTGAAATAGAACTTGAAATGAAACTTGAAATGGAGCTTGAAATGGAGCTTGAAATGGAGCTTGAAATGGAGCTTGAAATGGAGCTTGAAATGGAGCTTGAAATGGAGCTTGAAATGGAGCTTGAAATGGAGCTTGAAATGGAGCTTGAAATGGAACTTGAAATGGAACTTGAAATGGAACTTGGATTAGGACTTGGAATAGAACTTGAAATAGAACTTGAAATAGAGCTTGAAATAGAACTTGAAATAAAACATGATATAGAACTTGAAATGGGATTTGAAACAGAATTTGAAATAGAATTAGTAATTAAAGTGGTAATTGAAATTGGAGTTATAGTCGCAGCAATAATCAGAAAGGTAATTCATTCAATAATAGTGAACCTTCACTTATTTTTGTATTGTGGAACTCTGGGGTGGTGTCGGGGCATAAGAAGAGTCGGAGAAATCTCCTTTGGTTGGTGGTTACCCATGTGAGTGATTTACTCCGGGGAGGCCCTCGATGTCAGGATTGGCGGGTTGATTTTTTTGTTATTTTGTCGAAATGAATACACAACACTGAGTTAGGAAATTTTCGTAAGAATATATATATTTCTATTATATGGATTGTTTGGAACAGATACTAATATAATGTTCTGATTAAATTTTTTTTTTCTAACTCGCGTGTAGTAATTATGCTGCGAAAGTCAGGAGAATATTCCTCGTCTTTTTGTAAGTGAGTTTCTTACTGACTTTGGAGTTCGTCTCTTCTCGGCTTGGTATATTTTTTCAATAATCTTAGCTACTCCTCTCAAAACTGTACATCGTTTTTCATTGGGTAAATTAATCTTTAAAGTTTCTCATTAGGTCTGGTTTATGGGGTAGGGGTTTCATTTCTAATGGTGGGAAATTTTGTTGTCTGTCCAATTTGCAAAGTGACAACTCGCGTTTTTATGTTTATAAGTTTAAGAAGGTTCAGGTTTCCCGGGAGAGAGATATCCAGATTTATTACATGCGTTGGTCATTTGGAATTTGTTTATTCCACAAAAAGAAAAGTGACTATCTATTTCATTGTTATGATTTCTCGAAACATTTGATAAGAAGTCATCACATTTCTGCTTAAGCAATTTCATGCGAGATCTTCTCGAGAGTTACGTATACGTAACATATGAACCATTCTTTGAAAAATTTGCAAAAAAGATATATATTGTAACTCAGACTATAACTTGTAGCATATTTATCTCTACAACCTCAGTACAAACTAATACACTCAGAGCATCGGAACGTGAAAAAAAAGAGACGGAAGATAATAGAGGTTAGGCCTTTCCGTTGTGGGACATGAATTTTCCCTGAGAAGGCTCGATCTGGCACAGAGTGAGTTATGAAACCTACTCTAAGCGAATACGTTGTTTGATTCCGGTAGGGTTAGAGAAAACCATGACCAAATGACTTTTCAAAATAACAAAAAAAAAGAATTCAAATTATAATTATACTATTTCACAAAAAGAAATGAAAATAATGCATTTTAATTCGTTTAAACTTTTATTTAACTAATATACTATTGTTACGGCCGTTACGTTCGTTATGACCGTTACGCCGAGGAGAGGTTTCCCATTTCTTGCGAAGCATCTCCTCGGAGCGTTCTCACGGGATTTTGGAGCTGAGTTGCACATTCCGGCTACGTTATCTCCCGTGGGAGACGAGCCGTGGTGCAGCTCAGAGATGCTACGCGGTTTCGCGATCCGCGATTTTGGTCTCCTTACGCCTAGCTGATATTAGCTAGCGCAGTTCTGGACAGGTAGAGACTCTGAGTCTGACCCGCGATCTGTCTGGTTGTTTAGCTTTTGAGCGTGACACCTTCTCTCGCGTTAGTTAGAGCCACTTTGTATCCGGTGCCCTCTTCCCGATTTGATATTCAGTTGCCAATAAAGGTCACTTTAGGTGACTTTATTGACCCCTTCATTTCTGTGTCTACGAGTTCTTTTCTTTTCCCTTCCTTTCCCGGCTATCCATTGACCAGGTAGGTCAGTAGATAGCACCTTCTCACGAAGGATCCCACGTGACGACCCTACGGGACGTCACACTATCGAAGTTTTGGCACGAAAAAACGGGAAATTACAAAGGTCTCTAATAATTACGCTAATCAATGGCACGAAATTATAAGAAGATTCTAAGAAGCAGTACGTGAATTATGAATAAAAAGACGGTAGGTAGGTTAATATGCGGAATAATACCCTACATATCACAGAATGAAGGACAGAAACAGCACTTACCGAGGAGAATGACGAAAAACAGCAAAAATCGCTTCGCTTTAAGTCTGGTGGTTTATCGTGTCCTGTGCGACAATAGGCTTAGCACGTTTCCCAGTGGCAAGTTCGATAGCGCTATCCTTATTGAAGAACTTTTTTGTAAAGTTAATTGCTCTGATAATAATTTGACAAAAAACATAACAGGGTGATGGGTCACCGATTTTCTTCAAACTTTGCATACTTTTAGTAGTCCACTAAGACAATGTGCAAATATTAACACGTTGACTGCCAGACGCATTTTCGAGGGTTTGCCCAAAGTGCCGACGTGAACTGTTCATTATGCGATGCATATTATGCTGAAATATTATTTGCATCAGATAAAATGAGTTATAAAATCATGCTGGAAGCAGTTTTCGTGGTGGGGGTCACCGGTGACCCCCACGGCGCGGTAGGCAATTCTTACGATTGTCCTTTGTTTACTCTCATTCTTTAGTCTTATTCAGTGTGTTCAACAAACAAGTAAGTGCATCTGTTATATTTTTTCACTCTACATACGTTGTTGCATTTTATATCTTTCATTCAATTTTTTTATTAGCCCTTAAAAATATGGCTTCGAATGAAGATTATTCATCAAGTACATCATCTGACGGTGCAGTTTTACAAAGACCTTCAAAAATACTGCGACTGCTATCAGACAGCGAGCAAAGTTCAGCGAGTAGTTCGTCAGATATGATAAGAGCTTCCACGGTACGTCGGCGTCGAATTGAGTCTGACAGTGAAACTGAATCTCAAGATAGCGATAACAATGAAAATGATATACCACAAGAGTTTGATGTGAATTGGAATATTCCGTTAAGTAATAAAACCAACATCACATTTTCTGATTCGTCAGATATAAAACATATGTCAATCAGAAATTTTTGCTTGTACGGAACCACATGATTTTTATTTCCTTTTTGTTACTGATGAAATATTCGAAATTATTGCAAAGCAAACGAACATCTATGCTATGCAAAGGAAATCAGAACTGCAATCGTATCGTTTAGGTCAATGGTATGAAACAAATGCTAATGAAATAAAACGTTTCTTTGGCCTAATTATATGGATGGGATTAGTGCGATTACCGAAAATTGATTTGTATTGGAGTAAATATGAAGCATATAACCTGACACTTCCACGCACAATTATGCCAAGAAATCGATTCGAATTGTTATTATGGTTTGTTCATTTCAGCAATAATGAAGAAAATGATCCTAAAAATAGGTTATCTAAAGTTGCTCCTATTATCAGTCATTTGAACAGTAATTTTAAGAAATATTATAAACCAGATGAGATACTATGCGTGGATGAATCCTTAGTGCCATTTCGAGGCCGCATAGTATTTCGCCAATATATAAAACAAATACGTCACAGATATGGCATTCAAGTTTTTAAATTATGTAGTGGGCCAGGATATACTTATTCATTTCGAATTTACACGGGCAAAGGCGAAAATACAGATGAAATATCTGGAAATAAGTCGACTGAGATTGTAATGGCTGTTTATCAAGATATTTTAGGCAAAGGCCACTATCTGCACAGATAATTGGTACACAAGCGTTGACCTGTCGGAAAGATTAATTGAGATGCGTACACATTTATTGGGTATCCGATGAAAAAATCGCCGCGGCAATCCAAAAGAAGTAGTGGCTCAAAAATTAAAACGTGGAGATGTTATCGCGCGAGAAAATAAAAATGGAGTAACTATCTTAAAATGGAAAGATAAAAGAGATGTGTTGATGTTATCTACAAAACATTCAGCAGAAATAACAACTGTAACGTGGGTCAATCTAACTGAGGTAGCGTAGCGCGTGTCGCGAGCGTCGAAGCGAGAGTGGCCCGACGGCGGGACTCAGGGTGATAAGAAGGCCCGTCCAAAAGTGCTGGTATCAGCAATAAGGGCCTCTTAGCAACACTGAGTGCTGACGCCTAGAAGATCCGTCACGTTGACGATCAACGTGACAGGATACTCGGATGGTCAGGAAGTATCGAGTATTCGATACTTCCGTCGCGGACGAGACACTCCCCCCCTACGGAAAATCGATGCTCCCGCATCGATCCTGTCTCGTGGTACAATATTTGTCTATTGTCTATTAATACAATGTCTAGCTTAAATCTAAATCTTCGTGACAGTTGTAGCGTCGTCGAATGAGTTGATCCTTTGGTAGCTGTGGTCCGAAGCGGTTGGTCTTGTCCTGTCATGGTTGGATGGAGTTTGTCCTAGTGAGGTCCATGTAATGGTGTCAGAAGTGGTTCATCTTTCATGGCTCCTCTAGTTACCGTAGGGTTGTAAGGGTTTGTCCATTCTGTCCTTAGTTAATTTCATCTGTTTGAAAGTTGGTTTAGCTCTAAAAAAACTCGTAATACGTGTCCATCATATCCAAAGGTTTCAAAATTGTTTCGTCTTTCTAATAACTCTTTTGCTTGTGAACCTGTAACAGTCTAAACTATTAGTATTTTGGGGAGTGTTAGTAGGAGTTTTGGTGTATTAATGTTGGATCGTTCGAAGGATCTTGTCTGTGGGAACAATAATTTTAATTTATATTTTGTGGTAATGAAATGATTTCTAGATGGTTTCGTGCAGTTAGTTGTCCAAGGTTCTGTCTTTGGTCCATAGTCTGTATCCGTTGTGTCTGATTCTATTTATTGTGTTTTGATACAATTTGTGAGTAATACATGCAATAATAAGCAATTTACAAAGTTTCCTGGAAATACGATATTGCCTGGCGTCTTTCATATTCGATTTGGGGTCGTATATTTTCGTGGTTTACAATAACTGTCGGAGGTTGTCTTGGTAGTGGTGGAGGTTCGCGTAATTCTATGTTTTCTATTATTTTACGGGGTATGTTAATTTTCCTTAATTTGTTCTTTTTTGATAAGCATGACAATAATTTACAAAGTGATCTTAGTTTACTAAACATTGAAAATTTCCATGCGAATCCTAAAATGAGCAAGATAGCTCCCATTGATATTCCGGAGTACAGTAAGCTACTTTCTAGTCTATCAAAACGTTTTTTATATTGTCGGTCTTTAGCAATGCTTTTTGCTTTTGATATGATTGTTTCAAAACTTGTTTCTAATTGGACGTCTGGTAAATGTAATTTGTTTACTAGAGATTTTTGTTCCTCTAGTACGACGGCAAGGTTAACGATATGACTGTAGTCGAATGAATTTTGATAAATTTCCGATATATTTAATGTTTCGGTTGAGAATACTGTAATGTTCTTAAGCGTCTGAATTTCTCTGTATGGCAACAAATCTTTGTTTTTGGTCTTTGCTTCACATGCTGAACTTAGTTGTATTATTCCTGTGTTTTCTATCGTTGTACTAATTGTGTCCTTGTTTTTGCAAATAAAGCGTATTGTTTCTGTCGCGGGGGTCGAAAATATCCATGTATTGGAGTCGCGAATCCTAGTCCATTGTGTTCTTTTCAGAATTTTTAGTTCAATGTTACAAATTTTGAAGTTTTAAAATTGTGGATTTCCTAACAATTGTATCTCACATTCACTTCCATCGTCAAAATGATTCGGTCCAAATTGTAAACAAATGTATTCTTGATTAAATTTTTTGCGTTTTTCCAAGTTGTCATTGTCTATTGTATAGTATTTTTCAAAACTGGTCGAAATTGCTGAAAATGTCGTGGTTGGTTTTATGTATGCGAATTCAGCACCATACGGTCTGCCGTACTGTCTGACTGGAACCGAAATATGTTGGTATAATTTGAATTTTTGAAGATTTAACAATGGAATTTTGATAACATAGACTATTGTTTGTTGTTTATGGAATATCGTCAAGTCTGAGAGTTGTAGTAAGTCTGCTACGTTAGCTGTTTCAACAGGGATTGGAAATTCCAGATTTGGTTCCGATTTCTGAATTGCTCGTGCACTTCTGATTGTTTGTTGTCTCGTTAATACTTTTGGATGGACTTGTCCGCTTTTGGCGAATAGCAAAATATCGATAAAAGTGTTTATATCGATCTCGTATTCTAACAAGTCGTATTCGATTACGTTTACACATTGCAATAATTCTTGTTGTATTTCAAGAATATGAATGTGTTTAGCTGTAACGTAATTCGTGCTATTGATTTTGATTGTTAAATTTACCAATGTATTTCCAAGATTGTGAATTTGTTTTCGTACGGTATCAAATTGTGATTTTATAATATGTGTTTGGTTTTGTACCAGTTCTCCTAAATCGTAAGTACTATTGGAAATTGATTCCATTTGGCTAAAAATTTTGTTTCCTTCATCTTCGTTTAATGTTCCATATAGTTTTTTGTAAATTTTTCAGATGAAACTAAAGATTGCTCTTTTGTTTCTGGTGTTTTTGTCTATTTGTTGACGTTGTTTAGTCTGTGTTTTATATTATGTATTTGATTTTGTATTGTGCAGTCTTTTTCTAATTTATTGCAAATGTTTTGTACGAAAATGAGGTTATGCAGTATGGTGTCTCTTCTTGTAAGTAGTTCTTCCGTGTTGATGTAAGTAACTAAAGTCCATTTCGTATGGTACGTCCGTAGTAGTCCTAACTCTTCTGAATATAGTCCAGGATTTTTATCCAATGTAGTTATTTTAAAAGTCTCATCTTGGCCTACTGCATATGCGATAGACCTGAAACATAGGCCAATTTAATTTTATCTATATGTACAAATTTTGTTTTTTCGTCGTTTATTTTCAGTTTATCGTTATGACGATCTGTTATTTCTAAAATTTCGTACGGTCCTACATATTCACTGTCGAATTTCGTTATCTTTGGTTCTCCAAGTAGAAATACTAATTGTCTTACTTCGAACTCTGGATTTTTAACATTCTTTTTGTCATAGCAAAATTTCGTTTTTTGTTTCGATTTCTCTATTGTCCTAACAGCGTCCTTTTTTAAGTCCTTTAGTTGTCTAATTAACTGTACCAAATAATCTTCGTATGAAATAATTTTGTCGTCCGGGGGAAATTCTGAAGGAATTCTAGGCTTTTTACCAAAAATCAATTCAAATGGTGTGAATCCTGTAGATTTATGGATACTGGAATTGTATGAATACATGGCAAAGGGTAGCCACTCGTCCCATTCGCGATTTTCGTCTATGAAGTTTCTTAAATATTCTTTCAGTGTATGGTGGCTTCTTTCTAATGTTCCATTTGATTGTGGGTGATACGCTGTCGTTGTGTATTTTTTAATTTTGAATAAGTCTGCAAATTCCTGTAGGGTTTCAGACATGAAATTTCGTCCTTGGTCTGATAACATTGCCTTTGGCGGTCCGTAAGTACAGATAAATGTACTGGCTAATGCTTTAGCTACGTCGGTAGCTGTAATATTTTTTAAAGGTACGCCAATTGCATATTTGCTAAGTAGGTCTATTATTGTTAAAATGTATACGTTTTCTGTTTTTGTTTTTGGTAACGGTCCGAAAATGTCAATAGCTATTTTGTCGAAAGTATCAGTCGGTGTATCTGTTATTAGCATCGGTGCTTTGTTTTTTACTCTTACCAATTTATTTTTCTGACAAGTTTCACAGTATTTTATAAAATGTTGAATGTCTGTTTTCATTCCGATCCAGTAATAGTCAAGTAAGATTCTGTAATATGTTTTGGTGATTCCTTTGTGTCCTCCAGTTGCTGAAGAGTGATATTCGTTGATAATTTGTGTTCTGTCCTGTATAGCTGGAATGTTTAATGTTCTTTCGCAAAGTATTATTTCTATTTTTGAATTTATCGTCATTAGTCGTAAGTACGTTTGAACATTTTCCCAACATGCGTCACTCATCATTTCACCGTCTTTTTGGATTCCGCATGAACAGATTTGCAATTTTTCTAATTCTGTTAAAAAGGATTCCAGGCATTTTTTAATATTTGGTAGTATTATATCGTCTGAAAAGTGTTGCTTGCAGATTAGTCCAAAATACGTTTTTGTACTTTTACGAATTGTTATTACTGTTCCAATTGTCGGTTTCTGTTTCAATAAATTTATTTGTTTCATGTTTGCTTTCTCTGCCAAAGCTTTTTCTGTTTTTGTATTGAAGGAACAGTCAGCTGACATAAAGAATGCTATATTTGTTCTTTCCGAAATTACATTTGATTGCCTAGTTTTTACATTGTTTCTAACTGTAATGTCTTCTGTGATTTTTGATCTGCTTCTTGTTTCCATTGGTTCCTGTGATAATTTCGTCGTTTTTCTGTGGTACGAGGTTGGTTGATAATCTTTGTCCGATATATCCATAGCCAAAAAGTCATCTTTGTTTGTTAATCGTGTCGTTTTCGCTGTATGTTTATCTGGAGAGCGAAAATTTGGAGTTACTTCTGGTGTCAGAGTTTCTTCGGTTAGTCTTTCAGGAGACCTGAATGTAGGAGTCGGCGTTTCTTCAGTTTGAATTTCTGGGGATCTAAATGTTGGAGTTACTGGAGAATTGTAGTCCTTTTCCATTGGAATTTGTTTTGTTTGCAACAATATTTCTTCTATCTTCTTTATTGGATCTTCAGCGCGAATTCTTGGCGGGCTGGCACCTATTCCGGCGAGTTCCGGGTCCCCTTCTTTAAATATTTTTATTTCATTTAGGCTCTCTTTATCGGCCATTTTATCTTTTTCTTCTTTTATATTCATTTTTGGGTTGACCCTTTTTCCTTTTATTACCGGTTCATGTATTTCTGCCCGTGTTTTGATTTTTGGCGCTTGTTCATCCTCTGAAGAATCTTCTTTTTCCTTTATATCTTCTTTTCTTGCAGCTTCTTTTTCTTTGCTTGTCTCCTTTAATTCCAATTGTTGCAGAAATTCCTTCTTTTCCTTTGTATTTTCTTTTCTTTTTAGTTTTAATCTTTCCAATGGTTTCTGTTTCCTTTTTATTGTTATTTGTGTGTCTTCTGTTCCTTTTTTGACTTCCCATTCGTCACTGGATTCGATGTCCGTATTATCAATTTCCCAAATTTCTTGGTCCGTCATGTCACTAAAGTTTGACGAGGTATCGGATTCGGCAGCTAATTTCGGTCTCTTTTGGTCCTGTTCCGAGTCCATAGAGTCGTCCACATGTGGTCTCGTTTGAGGTTGATGGTATTCCTTAGTTCGTTTTTCTTCGTTACCAGTTGTTTCGTCAGTGTAGACTTCTCTGCTTCTAACAGGCATAACGGATGCTGTTGTCGGATTTCGTGAAAGTGCGTCTGCTACGTAATTTAGTTTACTTCGTTTATGTAAAATATCGAATTCATAATCGTTGAGTATTGTCTGCCAGCGTCTAAGTTGTTGTGGAGGATTCTTTTTACTGGTCAAGTATGTTATCGCTCTGTTGTCTGTTATTAACGTAAATTTATTACCATAAAGGTATGGTCGGAAATGTTCTACTGCTTGTACAATCGCAAACAGTTCTTTTTTCGTCGTGTCATAATTTAATTCGGCTTTTTTGAAACTTTTTGAAAAATATGCTATTGGATGATCAAAGTTGTCGTGTTCTTGACTAAGAACTGCTCCCATAGCATAATCTGAAGCGTCCGTTGTTAATTTAAATGGTTTATTAAATTTCGGAAATTTTAGTATTGGTTCCTTTACGATTTTACTACGTAGTGTGTCAAAAGCGTCCTGTTGTGTATCAGTCCATTGAAATTTTACGTTACTTTTTAGTAGTTGGTTCAGACAAAGAGTAATTTTTGCGTAATTTTGTATAAATCGTCGATAATAGCAAGTCAGACCCAGGAACTGTTTTACTTGTTTTGCTGACTTGGGCACAGGAAACTCCGTAATTGCTGTTATTAAGTTCGTATTTGGTTGTACACCGTGTTTCGTAATTTTGTGGCCTAAATATACAATTTCTTCACTTAAGAATTGGCATTTGTCCGTTTGCAAGGTCAATCCTGCATCTGATATTCTTTTTGCTAGACGTTGGAATTTCTTTTTGTGTTCTTCCAAGTCTTTTGCGTATATAACTATATCGTCCAGATATACAAATAGATCGGTTCCTTGCAACCCAGACAGCACAACATCCATAAGGCGCTGAAAAGTCGCCGGAGAGTTTTTCAAACCAAATGGCATACGATTAAATTCGTAATATCCATTCGGTGTTGAAAATGCTGTCTTATGTCGGTCTTTCGGACTCATTTCTATTTGATGGAAGCCAGATGCGAGATCTAAAGTTGTAGAATAGCGCGCATTACCTAATTGGTCTAAGATATCCGTTATGTTTGGCAACGGATATGCATCACTGACTGTTTTATCGTTTAATCCACGGAAATCGATTACCATCCGCCATCTTTTATTCCCTTTTGAGTCGGGTTTTTTGGGAACAACCCATACTGGTGAATTGTACGGTGATGTAGATGGTTCGATAATTCCTTTTTCTAATAGATCTTCAACCTGCCTTTTAATTTCTGTCTTGTGTACCAAAGGGAATCTGCATTGTTTTGTATTTATTGGTTTTTCGTCTGTCATATAAATTTCATCTTGGATACACGAGGTGTGTCCTAGCATGTCTCCGGGTAAGTAAAATAAATTTGAAAATTCCGAAACTAAATCTAATACATGTCTACGTTCGTTATTTTCCAAATGATCGAGATTTAGTGATGCTTCTAATAATTTAATTCTGTCTTGTTTCAATTTTGTTGCATTTACGCTAAAAATGTCAAAAGTCTTATTATCTTTAATGTCAGTGTTTTCAAAGTTCAGTAAATTATCATGTCTTTTCATTTCGTCTGGTACTACTATTTGTTCGACAGGCTGAAGTTCCACTATCGGAATTTCAAAGTCTACTGGTGTTGAGTTTGTATTAATTGCGCGTAGGTAGGCGATTCCGTCGTTATTCGTCACTAATGCATTTCCTAAAAATATTCCCTTATCGTTTTGTATTTGGGGAATATATCCTTCTTTTACTTTTGAATTTATAACACGGATTGGAATTTGTTTTGAAATACGCGGTGCCAAAACGATTTTTTCGGACTCTGTGAATGGGATTTTCGACCCATTGATTTTCAAACATTGTTCAGCATATGTCAATTCTACCATGTTTTCACGAAAGAATTCGTCACCCAACATGCCGTCTGCTGGTATAGGAAAATTATCCGGAACAATATGAAAAAGTGCCAGTTTCGAGGCTACTTTTAAGATGCATCTGCCTAATGTTTGAACTTTGCCTTCAGTGACACCGGTTAACTCATAGATTTGTTTGGGAAACGTCATGACATCCGGTTTGAGCCTACTTTCTTTTATTAGGTTTACCTGTGCTCCAGAATCCAGGAGGAACTTCACTTGATTATTTTTTAAAGTTATTGAGTCGATAATTATTGATGCGGGTTGGTGATCAGAAGATTTGTTATAATTAATGTTAAAACTTCGAATGGGTTTTATTTGCGTTCTTGGCTCTCGCTTCGCGTCACGCTCTCCCGCGAAGCCCATTCCAAGTTTTTTAGCATCTTTCCGATTTCTTCTGCTGTTAAGTCACCATTAACTGAATTTTTTCTGCTGTTTTGTTTGCTATTTGTATTACTTCTTTCGCGGGAGTTTGATCTACTGTTGTTATTGTCACGCCCATCTCGGGTATCTTTACCAAAATATTTATTTCTATTAGAGGTGAGGAATTATAGTAATCTATCTCGGGAATTATCTCGTCTGTCTCGAGAATTACTACGTCTATCTCGTGAATTACTGCGTGAATTATTTCGTCTGTCTTGGAATCTTTCGTATCTGTCTTTTGAATTATATCGTTTATTACTGCCGCGAAAATTGTTAAACCCCCCATGATGGTTATTGAAAGTATCGGAAGAATAATTTTGTTTCCTGTAGGATTCATATCTACTATTTCTTCGTTGTTTATATCTTTTTAGAGAACAACAATTTTCTGTCTCATGACCCGTTTTGTCGCAAAATGCACATATTTTTATTTTTACTATTTGTTGTCTACTGTCTGTATCGTCTGAAGGGTGTGTTTCTGTAAATCTTACCTTTAGTGTTTCAAATGTTGAATAAGCTTTAGATAATTGTAATTTTCGTCTTTTTTCTAATTCTTTTTCAATTGCAAATGCCTTATCTGTTGCTGTTTCAAATGTTTCGGGGTTTTCGCCAACAATTAAATTGTAAATATTTTCGTGTAATCCGCGAATGAATGCTTTTTTTGCTAATTTCCTAGTTTCTCTAGTCCGGGCTGTTAGTATTTCTTCGTCCAATGTTCTACTGTATGTGGTTTTTAGTCTACTTAAAATTCGTTTTACTATTTTCTGTACTCTATGTGTATAGTCTAGTACGCTTTCATTATAATCTTGGCTGCAATTTTTTAATTCAATTTCTAGATCGGACAGTTCTAAATTTTCGCTAAATACTCTTTTAAGGTCATGTAGTAAGTCTGTTAAAGTGTTATACGTGTTATTAGAGATTTGTTGTCGTCTTCGGAAACTCGGTCGTCCGGGCTTCGATATCTCCCGGTTCCTCCTCCTGGTCTATCCGGGTAACCTCCGAACCTCTCGGGCACACGGGAGTTTCACGTAACGTCCCTTTTCTGCTAACGTCTCCGAGAAATTGGCCAAATTTATCGCGGAGTGCGATCGAGCGTGCAGCTAGTCTCCGATCCGACGTGGAAGTTGCCGTTTCCGGTTTCTTCACCGATTTGGCGAGAACCTCTCGAGTCGTTGAGAGCCTCGCCAGATACGAGAGGGGTCGTAACTCTCCCATGGGGACCGGAAGCGGCTGTCGGGGACTCCGCCGAATATTCGGCCTCCTGTCCCGCGTGAATCTTGTGGCAGCGAGTATTTCCCTCGGGATTTCGGGACTCTCAATCGTGGAGTTGAACTACGAAGTTTTCTCCCCGGAAGTGTCGTGCTCCATGGCTCTCTTCATTCGTCGTCGCTTTTGAGGGGTCAGCGTGCCGTACGTAACATTTCGGGTTTCGGCCGACCGATGTCGCCATCGGTCCGATTATACAATATCGATCTTAACATTCTAAATCATACGCCGTTTCGAATCTGGCGTCGGTTCTAATACATGTTACCGACTGAGTCGGGACGCAATACATTATCTTACAAGCTATTACCTTACAGACTAGAGGGACTTCCAGGTCGGATCGATAATTGTCAATCTACCGCGGTTTCTAACCTCAATTATCGATCCGAGTTTCCGCGTGTCACGGGTTACGGGACTTTTTGGGGCAGAGAATCGTTCTCTGTCACAAACGTCAAAATTAAGAAAAAGTCAAAAGTAAAAATTAAATAATGAAAGAATTTTAATATCGATTTCCAGTACCACTCTGTATATGTACACTGTATGTATAAGCGAAAGCAGCATGCAGCAATATAGTTTAGTCTTCAAGTTCTTTGGGGTGTCAAGTTTCTTTTTATCTTTATCATTTCTTACATTTGACTCCACTGAAGTTCTTTTATGAATTTAATTTTAAGTTTTCGTTTTGTATTTTTCAATCAAATTAACAAGAAAATGTATAATATATATATATTTATTATTATTATTATTATTATTATTTTGTTTTATAAATAGCAAAATTATGAAAAGGAAAAATGTAAAATTTGTATAAGCTTAAATCCAGAGAACTTGATTACAATAATTTATTCGTGCAATAAATAATTGTACTTACCAGAATAATATTATATATTTCATAGGTAAAAGTTTTATTTGTCCTTTTTAAATTTTGTCCTTTCGTCCTTAATTTGTCCTTAATTCGTCCTTAATTTATCCTTAATTCATCTTTGTACATTTTTCGTCCTTCCTTCTTATAGTCGTTGTAGTTTCGGTATTTCACTGTCTCTTTTTTTTTCCACTGTTCTTTTCGTTTCACTGTTCTTTTCGTTTCACTGCCTTTTTTTCATTTTTCTTTTCGTTTCAGTGTCTCTCTCTTTCTTTTTTTTTTATTCACCTCTTCACTGACCGTTTTAGTAATTGTCTTTGTCAATTTGTAATTCACTGGTTTTTTTTGTTCGGTGTTTTTATATATATTAACTTTTTTTTTTCTACAATTCCTTTCGAATCACCGCTGCCACCATGTAACGTGGGTAAATCTAACTGAGGTAGCGTAGCGCGTGTCGCGAGCGTCGGAGCGAGAGTGGCCCGACGGCGGGACTCAGGGTGATAAGAAGGCCCGTCCAAACGTGCTGGTATCAGCAATAAGGGCCTCTTAGCAACACTGAGTGCTGACGCCTAGAAGATCCGTCACGTTGACGATCAACGTGACAGGATACTCGGATGGTCAGGAAGTATCGAGTATTCGATACTTCCGTCGCGGACGTGACACAACTATACAGAAAAGAAACTGTTCAAAATAAAGCCGAAAATGATAGTTAAATAAAATTTAGGGAAATCTGCAGTCGACTTATCTGATCAAATGATTGTTTATAGCTCACCACTGCGTAGAACTATAAAATGGAACAAGAAACTGGCAATCGAACTTTTACTAAATACTTCTATTGTAAATTCAATAGTGTTATTCAAACAAGTAAGCCGGAAAAATATTGCAATGTCTGATCTTAAGATGAAATTAGCAATGTATCTAATGAAATGCTCCGATAATCATTGTATTTCTCAGAGCAGACCTCGTCATGAATTACAAAAAATGCCGGAAAATGTACTAAATGTAAGGCGATTTTGTAAGGCGTGCTATAACAAAAATTCAAAGCAGGTAGGAAGAATTAGAGCAAAGAATTTGATTAAAAAAGTGGTGATATATTGTTCCGATTGTGTTGATTCACCTTTTCTTTGGCTTCAGTGTTTCAATCTGACTCATCGCAATATGCACTGATAAAATGTATATTTTTCATGTACTAATAAAATTATTTTTGTATGTTCTATATTGCATTAATTTCTTCAGACCATTATAATAACAATGGTATTATTGAAAAATTTATCAGTATCCAGATTTACTATTTATATATATTTTATTATTTGCTGCGTCGCCGGTCACCGATGGTCCCCACGGCGCTGTAGCCAAGTCGAGTGCCGGTCACCGGTAACCCCCACGGTAGTCAACGTGTTAAGGCGTACTACTCAAGCGTTTTCGAGAAAATCGCAAGCAAAGTTTGTCATTTTCGATGCGTCGCGTATATTCCTTTGCGTTACGATCGTCAACAATCAGCGGCGGCGGCCGAGTGGTTAGCGTTCTAGCTTCGTCACCGCTAGAACGCTGGATCGAGTCCCCTTTAGTACCTTTTTTTTCATACATTATTTCATGTATATCATAATTTAAGGAAAATATAATGCGGAAATTCGCATCATTTTTTATTACCACAAACGTATTTAAAATTGTGGACGAATAAAGGACGAAACGCATTGACTTTCATTAAATATTCTTATTTATTAAATAAATAATAACAAAAAAATAAGAAACGACGAAACATAATTAAATTTTACAATTAATCGTCATATGCATCTTGGAGATTGCAAACCGTAGGATGATACTTATCATATAAACAGGGGGAACATAAAGTGTTTTCAATTAAATACGCACAAGTTTGCATGCGTGTGATAATATTTTTAATCTGCCTATAAAAATAAACGTCGCAGGGTTGGCATATTGGGTTACATTTACGAGGTATCACTATCACTGTACAACTAGGAAGACCTACGTCATCGCTTAAAATTTCATCATACAATGCGGGGTTTGTTTGACCCCTCCAAGAAATGATAATTAATAAAAACTGTTTCATTAAATTGTCCACAGTTTTCTGTACTCTAGGCCCAAACTTTCCTTGTCGGGGAATTAGTACCGCACGTGTTCCTATGCTTGCAAGAACCCACAGGAAAATTTGGGCCCAGAGTACAAAAAACTGTGGACAATTTAATGAAACAGTTTTTATTAATTATAGTTTCTTGGAGGGGTCAAACAAACCCTGCATTGTATGATGAAATTTTAAGCGATGACGTAGGTCTTCCTAGTTGTACAGTGATAGTGATACCTCGTAAACGTAACCCAATATGCCAACCCTGCGTCGTTTATTTTTATAGGCAGATTAAAAATTTTATCACACGCATGCAAACTTGTGCGTATTTAATTGAAAACACTTTATGTTCCCCCTGTTTATATGATAAGTATCATCCTACGATTTGCAATCCCCAAGATGCATTTGACAATTAATTGTAAAATTTTATTTTATGTTTCGTTGTTTCTTATTTATTGTTATTATTTGTTTAATAAATAAGAATATTGAATGAAAATCAATGCGTTTCGTCCTTTATTCGTCCAACATTTCAAATGTATGTGTGGTAATAAAAAGTGATGCGAAGAAATATATTTTCGCATTATATTTCCTTTAAATTATGATATACATGGAATAATGTATGAAAAAAAAGGTACTAAAGGGGACTCGATCCAGCGTTCTAGAGGTTACGAAGATAGAACGCTAACCACTCGGTCGCCGCCGCTGCTTGTTAACGGTCAGAACGCAAGGGAATATACGTGACGCATCGAAAATCGCATACTTTGCTTGCAATTTTCTCGAAAACGCTTGAGTAGTACGCCTTAATATTTGCACATTATATTGTCCTAGTGGACTACTAAAAGTGTGCAAAGTTTGAAGAAAATCGGTGACCCATCACCCTGTTACTCTCCTTGTGAGTAACGATTTTGATCCGTACTCTTGACCTGTTTATCCATTAGATTATTTGGGGCTCCATAGTTAGTAATAGACGGTAGTCTGCCGATATCGTCCTTGTTCTCCTCAGGAATACGTGTCTTCAGTTCTTTTTCTCAGTGATATTGCTGTCAAGGAATGCCAAGAGTTTTCCGTATCAAGAGAACGTTCCTTCCTTCTCTGGTAGTCGCTGAGAAGTAACGGTAAATCCTTTTCGTTATTGGGATTTTCAGGCCGATACTGTAACATAGAGCAGAGATATCACTTATACAATACAATTGATGGAATTAACACGTTCACGCCGGCGTGAGCCACCGGTGGTTCACGTTTGACTGTTCCGTGGACGGTACCGCCCCACGCGGAAAAACGTAAACATCCGCCCCAGCGTGAACGTGTTAATTAACAATTGAATAAACTATTTTTGAATTCCAGCTATTCTCGGAAGATTTCTCGGCACTTGTTTGTTCAAAATCCATCCTGAAAGTCATAAATCTTAACCCTCAGCGGGTACTCTGGGTCTGACAGACCCGAGCGCAAAATTGTATATGTGAATATCTCGGAGGGGTGCAGGGGAGGGGGATTCGTTATAGCGGAGAAAAATCCTTCTTTGTGTGCCAAATCGAGGGAGCACTCGTGCCATTCCAGTGCGACGTCACCTACGGAGCTAGGAGCATTGAAAAATTCGATTCGGGTCTCCTGAACCCAGAGTACCCGTAGTGTCAGAAAGTAAGTTTTATGAAAATATTATAATTGTCTAGAATTTATATTTAAATTACTTAATAATGTAAAAATATATGTTCTAATGTATAGTGCCCGTGAAAAAAATTTTTTAATAACTTAGTTTTTTTTAAGGCAGAAATGGAGACGCGGTCTCGCACGCGGTCCGTCACTGAGTTGGCAGCAATCGAGAACCGTAACGAGGAGGAAGTTTACGAAAATGATGCTTCTTCTGGGGAAGAAGAAGATCGAACATACATCTAAAATTTGTTCTGCTTGTTCAACTACCGATATGTAAAAAATAATTACAATGTTATAATGATAATAGTTTTCAGATAATAAATACTTTTCAAATAGTATATCTCGATTTGTATCTTTCTTTACCATTGCAACTCTATATTTATATATATATATTTTTTCTATTATATACTGTAACGTGGAAAATTTCCGCTGTTACATTAAGCTTTTTGGGGCATCAATCGTTTTGAAGTTACCATTAAATTCTTTCGCGCCCGTTAAGAAAAACGGAGAAAAGAAGGCTCAGGAACCTCTCCGAGAACACCCGGAAGCACCTACGTGGTAACAAACTATCTCTGTTATTATTTAAGTGATTCTTTTCTTTTGTGCCATATCTTCTGTTAATATCGCTATGTTAAAATTCCCTTCCTACTCCTTTCGCCAATCCCGAATCGCCTGGTAAGAGAGACAAGGAAAGAAGACTCCCGAATCCAAGGATGGAAAACCTTCTCAGCTACCGCAGGACAAGGAAGATGTCAAACTATCGCCTACGGTGCCATCTAACAATCTACGGGAAACGGGTCGATAACGGGTCGATGCCCTACTTATCACCTGAGAGTGATAATTCCCGAATCCTGCGACAATTAGGATGGCGCTAGCAATGCAGATTGAGGGGACTGAAAACGACTCCCTTCAGAGTTTCCTGAGCTGCCGCTTCGATTAGACCTAATCTTTGGGATAACGGATTGACGATTTACGAGGATCAGTCGCTTTGGATAATTGTCGCTTTGGATCATTGTCGCCTTGGATAATTGTCGCTTTGGATCATTGTCGCCTTGGATAATTGTCGCTTTGGATGATTATCGCTTTGGATAATTGTCGCTTTGGATCATTGTCGCCTTGGATAATTGTCGCTTTGGATGATTATCGCCTTGGATAATTGATACTCTGGATATTGTGGACAAGCCGAAAGGACCATTCGATCGAATAACGGATTGGACGAGTCGAGAGGATCGGTCGACTTGGATCGCCGGAAGTCGTACTCCCACCGCCTACACGGCTCTCTCAGGTGATTTGAGAATTTGGCTCCCTAACATTTTTCTATCTCCCTATCGAACTCCCGAATTCCTTTCTCCTTACTTACGCTCCCGCGTGTTTTCTCTTCACTCGGTTTTGCCTTGACTTGGTTTCTTTTCTGTTTTCTTTTGAATCACATTTCTTGTAATTTCGAGTGTTCTCGTCGTAATCTAAGTCTAATAACGCTCCCGGTTTTCCTACCGGTGAGAATAAAAACTCGAATTTCTTTTGTTTGTTACGATTTTGTTATATTGGTGGCCCGCAACCACCCTTTTTTTGTAATAAAGTACTTTCCGAATTATTCTAGAATTACCGAGTCGTCTGGATTCAAATTTGTTTCGTAGAATCTAGACAAAGGATCTCCTCTGAGAGGGTTTCACAGCTCCTTCCGAGCTAGACCGGGCCCCCTCAGGGAAAATCCTGTCCGAGTTTTCGGACTGGCGCCCAATTCCCGCCTTCTTGCCTCCCGACTTAGTTCCCGAATTTTCCTGAGTGAGGAAATTTGGAGACACGCCACCAACTTTTGGCGAAGTTGGTAGGCGCGCTACAAATTTTTGGCGCCCAACGTGGGGCACACAAAGCCAAACTAACGTTTAAATTTCTCTGTATTGACTTTTTTTGTTATTTTGCCACGTTGCGCGAAAATTGTAGCAACGCTACAAATTTTTGGCGCCCAACGTGGGGCCCACAAAGCCAACTTAACTTTTTTTTTGTAAAATAAATTATATTTTCTTTTTCTTTTCTTATTACTATGATTATTATTTTCGTTATTGTCTCTGATTATTGAATAACTCCCGTACTGCATAAAATTGGAAGAATTATTTTATTTCATCATTTCAGGGAATTATATATGTTACTATCGTAGATCTTAAGCAGAAAATTTTCGCTCCCGTTACACTAGGAATTTCTACAAGCGTCGAGTCCTTGACGAAGCGAACAGTGTTTACTTCTCACACTGTTGTGTTTTTTCTATCGCTCCCTTTGTTCGCTGTCGCCTAATATCGCTTAAGCATTTGTCTTCGTCACAATCACGCTCTTGTAGAAGTTCCTATATGAAAATCTTGTATCATATTACACCGAATATTATTTCTGGAAAATTTCACAGTACGATTTACTCCCGAACTTCTTAAGAATTTATCTCCTTGTCATTATCGACATAATAAACTTATGCTATTAAAATTTTAATTAGTGGCTTTTGTTATTACCGAAAAATAATTTAGTCGGAACTAGAATTTGAATTATAGGAAGATTTTCGGTATCATACAAATTTCTTTTTTTTTGTAATAATGAAAAATTAAATTCCTAATATTAAAGGTCAATTTTTTTTCTCCCTTTCTCGATTCTCGCAATTACTATAACTTTTCTCCCGTTTATTGTAAATAGTTCGATTTTTATAATTAATTAGTTATTGTAAATATTTCAATTTAGAATTCTTTTTTTGTTTGTAACTATCGAAATTCACGTAATTTTTGTCCTTTTTCATTCTCGTAATTAACGCTCTTTAATTAATTTTTTTTATAACTATCGTATTTATGAATGTTTGAATATCTGTAAATAATTTCGAGACTTTGGGAATTATAATTGGTTTTCTTTTTTTTTCTTAATTGTTGATTTTTTGTCTATCGCCTGCGCTACCTTATATTATATTATTTCCGACTTTCCGTAACGCTACCTTCCGGTTATATTTTCGTTTTCCGTTTTCTTTTTTTTTGTTTTCGTTTTCGTGATTTTCGACTCTCGCGGTACATTTCGAATCCCTTTATACTTTTCGTTCTTTTTCGCATTTCGTCGCCATGGCTACCGGGGGCCGATATTTTCCCGATGACGCGCCGGAAGCGATGAAGACGGTAGAGGAGGCTACCACGAATTTTGTAGCCTCCCTCTCTCCTGAAGAGGTCATACATACCCTGGATACCCGCCGGTTACGTACGGCAGGATCCTGGGAGGACCTCCAGGACCGTTTAATTCGGTATACCCTGCGTCTGGAATTCGACACAGCGGATATACCATGGGATCCGGAAGTGGACGAACGGGGCCGAAGTGTTCCTTTCAGCTTAGTGATTGGACTTCGAGAAGGAGTTGCCACGAACCACCCGTTGGTACCGGGAGTTGCTCTCCCATCCACTTCCGTTACCACTTCCGTTACCGCTACCGCCACTACTACTACCGCCACTATAACGGATACCACTAGTGTTCCTCCAAGAAACACTGGTGCTATCCCCAAAACTACCGTTTCGCGCCATGTTCCAACAGAGGAACCGAAGGAAGAAGATCTTGCTCCGGAGCAGATTCAAAGAAATGGGACCGATCCCATTATGGAGGCGATACAAGCACTCGCACGAGACCTTGCATCCCTCCAAAATAAAGTTTTCGGTTCCCCTAGGAATATTGAAAATGGCCGCGTCACCTTCGAGGAAGATACCGCCATCTTAGCACCTCCCGCTACCTACTCTCGATCCCGTTCCACTCGTCGGAAGAGCCGTGAACCAGTAAATAGTACCCGAATTGTGTCTGGTCCCGTTCCGCGATTTCAGGACAGCGGTACGCAAACGGACTCTTCCGAAGACGAGAGAACCTATCGAAATCCCGCCCCATTATCTCGGGAAAGCACTTTCGACAACTCCCGCTGGACTACCTCGCCCTTCGGAACTACAACGTTTACCACCACGGGGAAAGCGTACGACGTTTTGAAGAAGTGGAACATCTCGTTTGCTGGAAAACCTTCCGAGGATCCCGAGGATTTCATCTCTAGATTAGAAGAGTGTGGTAACGCTACCGGTCTCACTCCCGCTGACATCCTGCGGTCCATCCCAGCGATTCTAAAGGGTAACGCGAGTTCCTGGTATCGCAGCGAGAGCACCACATGGACGTCGTGGGAAACCTTCTTGAAGGCCTTCCGGAGGCATTTTTCTAGTGAGGAATATCAGTTACACCTCAAGAATTATGTCTACCAGCGGACGCAGGGAGAAAAAGAAAAAGTGGCCGACTACATCGCCAAACTGCGGGTCGCGATGGATCATTTAAGGCCAGAACTACCGCTGCAGGAGCAGTTAGATCTCGCCTGCTTTAACCTGCACCCTCGCTATCGTAGGGAAATCAAAAGACGTCAGGTTTCCAGTTTCGAAGTACTGAAGAGGAAGGCAAAAGAGGTGGAAGCCCTCCTCCAATGCGAGAAGAACTACCGTCCACCTCCTCCCGCTGCCGATTGCGTTCTACCGAGTACCGCTTACGTTCCGGAGGAAACTGAAGGGAAATCTCGTCGTAAAACTTCCGCGATCACTTCCGTAGCTGCCGTCTCACCGGGTGAACAGCAGAGGAGACAAGGGAGGAAAAAGAAGAGATTCCTACGGGAAAGGTCTTCCGCCCAGAAGAAACGATCCGACTCATCGGATCGGGAGACGACTTCCTCTGTCAGCCCACAACGAGTTATCGCTGCCGTGCAACCTCCCGTAAAAAGAAGCTATCGAGATGTAGCAGCGCAACGGAAAACTACCGTCGATGCCAAACTACCTCCGTCTGAACTGGCGAAAAGAAGAGCGGAAGGACGAAGGCCATCGAACTCCGAGAACCGGCGAAGGATGACAGATGCTGGAATTGTCATCAACCTGGACATAGGTACCAGCGCTGTGCCGAAGAACGAGGCACCTTTTGCTACCGCTGTGGAGAACCAGGAGTCTACGTCTCCAGCTGCGCTCGCTGCCAAGGGGAAACGAGAAGAGAGGGCAGCAGTAGAGGCCCCTGCTCCCTCAGCACCTCATAGGGCCCCTACCGGACTGTCGCTACCTGAAGAACTACCGCCTTCTGAGGAACTACCGTTAGCCCTACCGTCTTCCGAGGAACTAC